>LPNX010156998.1:226760-349036 GCA_001517045.1 Pseudotsuga menziesii
AAAAACGGTCTTTTCTAAATGTCATGTGTGATGTTGCACCAGTACCAAGAAGCCAACAATCTTTATAAGATGAAAGAGAAGTCATTTCATTAAATCCAAGATTACAATGTGCAACAATACAAGAATCAGAATTTTTACTAGCATCTTGGTCATCTTTCTTCTGGTTATGCTTGTCTTTGATGGAGTCCCATGAAGCCCAACACTGATCTGATGTGTGCCCAGTATTTCCGCAACGCTTGCACTGCAAGTCTGATCTTTTGCTTCTGCCCCCTCTGCCTCTGAAATTTCTTCTTCCTTGTCCTCTCTCTTTGCCGCAATCTCCCTTGGAAGGGTCTTTGGATTGGTCTTTGCCAGCTAGGGCAGCACCAATACTAGATGCCAAAGAGTGCATCTTTACAACTGTTAGTTTAATTTACAATAATGAACTTGATATGACAAAGAGAATGAGATAAAAGGAAAAACAATAACCTTGCAGGTCTAGAGTCTCTGCCAAGGTGATTTACAATCCCAACTTCAGGTTTTAAAGATGATACAATGACAGAGAAAATATTACAACCAACAGTCAACAATTATCTCAGCTCTTCAAAATTTTATGCAGTCAACATGATGGGCAGTCTCAGCAATCTTGTTTCACATAGAATGTGATCACAACTTCAGTCTTCAAGTGGATGTTTGCAGCAATATTGTAAAAAAGGCATAATAATTACAAAAACACCAACATTTTTGCAGCAATTTGACCCTTCAAATTCACAGCTGATCCTCCACGCAGTGAGAGAAGGGAAGCTACAACATATACACTTCAACGGAAGGTCATGTTTCTTCAGACATTCGGCGCTAGAGGTCTCAGTTACTCCATGCAAGGAATTAGGTCAAAAATAGGGTTTATGCACTTTCACCAAGCAATATAACAAATTCTTCAATCTATCAGTCAGTCTTCAATTGAAAATTTATATCTGAGACCCAGCACAGCTTCACAGGCTACATACAGGCTTCAGGCTTAGTCTACAGGCATCAGCTTCAACATATATCAGTATATGTAGGATATATCAACACATATATCAACGCGTATACCAGTCTTCAGCATTCAAGCAATCTCCAGCAGTCACGCAGCCTCCTCCACGCAGCATATATATCAGTTAGTATATATCAGTCTTTCTTCAATTTTTATATCAATCAATAAAATAAAACCAGAAGATTTAATTATTCTTCCAAGGCAACCTTCAAGTAGAACGCAGCCTTCAAAATAGTCACCAGACTCTCTTCAACGCAGCCACCAGTAAACAGTCTCCACGCTCAACGCAGTCACACCAATCCTACCTCATTTATCAACAGCAAGTCGCTTTGATAAATAGGCAGTCTCCAATAGTGATACAATAGTGCGCAGTCTTCACAAAAAATCAGTCTAGGGTTTGTGCATTCCCCAAAAAACATGATCTCCAACACAGCTCTTCAATCTCCACGCTGGTCTTCACAGGAGTGCGCAGTGGTGAGATATCTTTCAACGCAGCATTAAAATGATATACCAGCACAATCTCTCCATGCAGCTCTTCAATATCCACGCTGGTCTTCACAGGAGTGCACAGTGGTGAGATATCTTTCAACGCAGCATTAAAATGATATACCAGCACAATCTCTCCACGCATCTCTTCAATCTCCACGCAGGTCTTCACAGGAGTGCGCAGTGGTGAGATATCTTTCAACGCAGCATTAAAAATGATATACGTGTGCACAGATTATAGTTTTTACAAAAATCAAACCATGGAACAAAAACTCCAGCACATTCGTTACCAGCTTACACTGTTACCAGCTTACACCATATATATACTGAAACTCACGGGCTTCTTCAAAACGTAGGCAGCTCCCACTGTGGTCGCCAATGTCTACGGTCTGGACAAGGAGGGAAGCGTGAGCTAGAAGAACATATTGATATTTGACTTCGGTGGAGGGGATTCCAGACAGGTAATGGACATGATGGAGGAGAGGTATCGCCACAATATCGCAGCACAAAACTAGAGGAAGAGAGAGCCTGATTACAAATTAGGGTTAGGTAACTCGTCGTGATATGAGAGGTCGCAGTGATATGAGAGGTCGCGACTCAGGTAACTCTACGCAGGATAATCACCAGAATAATACACATACAAAACACTCAACTCATTAGGGTTTCCTCAGCACACAAACTCAATCATGAAGCAGACAATGCATGCGACTCGACTGGTAGACTGATGGAGCGTTCTGGCAATGGACTGGCAAGCAGAATGGCAGCCAGGAGTTATGGCAGATAGCCCTGCTCTGATACCACTTGTTAGGTATAACTCCCGATTCAATATTATTCCCTTACCAAAGCAAATATTTATACATTACAATGGCAATTGAGAACCAGCCTTTTCACCTTCCTATCTATTCGTATTCCTATTTATTATTTATTTACAATAATCTCGACGGATTATTCTAACACTCATAATCAAATGGATCTTTCCGAGTAATCTTGCCTTCCTTCACACTCGTAAAACTCAGGCTATATGCTGCTTTTGAAGGAGCATTGGGTAGGTGGTAATTTAACCTTTTTCAGACCTTCCTGACTAAATACGAAAAAGGTGCGCCTTACTTCTTCGAAAGCTAAGAGAGTTCTTCTGTGGTATGCTTTATACTTTTCCAGCCTGATGAGACTAAATTGGACGAAAAATGATACCCCTGGAGTCTTCTTTGGAGTTTTCAAACTCTCTAAATGTGAAAACACCAACTGAGAATGTACTAGTTCGGGCTCATTAAATCCATGAATCAGTGACACTATCAAGCATTATTTTCTTTTCTCTTCAAGCTTGTTAAAAAATGAAGAGGGATCCGAGTTGACTTTCCTGGACTCGTTAAAATTTAACAGGGAAGGTAAGGAAGAAGTTTTCTCTTGTTTTCAGTTAGTGGCAGCATGTTATCCTTGAACATAGCACTCTCTGTTTTTTCCAATACCCATGTCTCAGTGTTCACTTTTAGTTCAGCTATTACTTCGAGTTTACTACTCCTCCTCTTGTCCATTATACCTGGGGAATCTGATCATGTCTCCTACATGACAGATAATTCTAGTTGTTTCTATCTATAATTTAAAAGCTACCTTGGGTCATCTCTGTGTCGTGCTCACTGTTCAAGGACTCAACCCAATGTTTGATCTTTATCCTAATCCCATCATTGTTATATCTGTTATCTATTGTGTCTCCCTTCTTTTGCCCAATCCCTAGTCACTCTTGTGATCCATTGGAGGATCTATTTCCTTCCTTCTCACAGCATGGTTCCATTTCAGTACTTCTTGATGACGAAGACCTAGAGTTTTGACGATAGTACCTCAGGATTCACTTTTATTATTGGTGGATTCCTTTTCTTCAGTTGTCGATTATCACCTATTGATTGACAAACTGTTGAATCCTTTCCATGTTTGACTTCAGCCTACATTTATTCACATGGCTTGGATTGTACTGGTTCTTTGGGATTGTTTATGAAGACCTTAGTTCCTCACCTATGGACTAGGTTGCACAAGATTATGTTCCATTTATGTACACAGCTTCCAGATCTTTGAAGACTCATCATTATTGTATATTGTGGCTTCGATCCACCTTTGTAATATATGTGGTCTAGTACCTGTATTATATGATGTACTCAAATATTGTAAAAGAGCTAGTGTTCCAGTATATTGAACATAGCATCCTCAGATATGACTTTGTATATGACATTATTATGTATTTGTTTCAGGTACTACCTCTGCTCCATTGGATTTCTAAGTTCTCCAAAGATAAAGATTATAATGTATTTCAGCCATCGCTTCCCTCTGACCTCACACATTAGGGGGCATCTGTTATCCACCCAAATGGCACTTCTCTGTCCGAGTGCCGACATTTCCTATGTTGGCGCACAAAAGGACATTTATGTATTGAAGGTTGCCTAAAACACTATAGATGGGCATGTTATGAAATACATTCATTATCCATCCAGCTTGCCATTTTTACCTTTGAACATGTCAATTGTTGTACGCGCCTTTTCCTATATGCAACCCACGTACATACGCGACTTTTCCTACAGCATGTCACGTGTTGTACACGAGTATTTGTAATTGCAACCCGCGTACAGATTTGTACGTGGGTTTCCCTTAGAGCAACTCGCGTGTCATACCCGGGTTGCCAGTATCAATACCTGCGTACGCTTTCCTTTGACATTAAAAATTATAAATCGTGATTATTTGAGATTTGTTAAGCCCTTAACTATAACCATCTTAACTGTCTCAACCTCCTCAACCCTCGAAACTGCCTTATTTCACTAAGTATAAATAAAGGCCTTGGGGAGGGTATTAATCAATCATACTTGGAGAGCAAAGTTATGCTGGTGGTGTCTATTTAGAAGTCTTTGGAGCAGCAGAACTCAGAATCCTTTCGTTGCAGAGGAGTCCTTGTCTCAGGCATTGGGTTGTAATCTTAACTCATTCACTATTGTTAATAAAGAGAATCCTTCTTCCAAATGTGTTTTGAATGTCTTTCATGTATTATGGTTTGATGAATATTTATGATTAAGCACTCTATATATTAGTTATCTAACATGTCCTGTATACATGTATAAGCTTGCACTTGGAGGATTTTCTCTTTACAGGTGAAGGAGAAACATCCCTGAAAGCTTTGGAGGAGAAGCAGAGCGGAAGAGGACAAAGCTAGGATCAACCGTTGTGGATCAGGTGAGTCTATCCTATATTCTTGTTTCCTTTCTGTACTCTAAAGTTGATTGCCTACAAGTTTTAAGAGTATGTTGGTAACCCAAGACCTTTGGTTATAAGGTGTTTATTCCTGTACAACATACATGGATGAAGGTGACTTCAATCCATGTAAGAGCAGATGAAACTGGAAATGATGTCATTGATGGCGAAGGAGCGGAACCATTGAAGATCATGAGAATCCCATTGGGGTGGGATACCGAAATACTAGTGAAGTTGTTGAATGGGGCACTTCACTGTGACATATGTGTTTCTACAATGATTTGAAAATGTGAAAATTGCTACCTTCGAAACGTACAACTCCCCCTGATGTGATAGATGTTTTGACGTCAAGTATAAAGGAGACCAATAATTTTGGGAGAATTAATGACTCTCCCTACTTAGTTCAAGGAGATCCCTTATATTGATTGAGAGAGACCCCAAGGTACCATGGTAACCAATGAAACTCTTAGAATATTGTGATTTGATGTCAATGAGAGCTGAAGTACATGATGAGATGAGGGTATTAACCTATGAACCAAGATCATTTTGTAACCAACTATGAGACTGACAAACCTGACACAAGACTGGATGATAAGCGTGGGGCTCATAACGTCCTTTGATCGATGTAAACTTGGGAAGTAACTGATGACAACATTCTTCAAAATAGAGGGACACATTTTAATGGAAGGAGACAAACTATAGATCAAGGGATTTGTGGGAGACACAATACTGAGGGAAATAATGACTAACAAAACAGACAATGTCGAGAAAATTGAGACTCAACTACATCGACCAAAGGAAACTAGGGGTTGCTTGCAACTAGGAGTTTCTTCCAAAACAATCAAGGGTTCCCATGGTTTTGAGTGAGTAGAGAAATTGTTTGTACAAAAAGAATAATTGTGGGGTACGCATGGTGTTTAGTGTGCTGGGGGACCAATATGATGATGGGTGGGATTCCCATAGTTTTGGGTGAGTCGAGGAATCAATTTTGATGAAGGATGGAATTCTCATAGTTTGAGTAGGATGGGGAGCTTTTTCCACAATGATGTGAGGGTTATTAGCAAACATGAAGGTGGGTGCCCCATGAATCAATGCCATGCATATTGCTCCTACGGAATAACTGAATAGAATTGATTTCTTCTGGGGGTGGGATCCCCATTGTTGTCTTTGTTGGGGTAATGATATGAAAAAAATTGAAGATGGTATTTTTCTCATAGGGGTGTGAGTGGTAAAATGTGAACCTTGATCATAACATATATTGAGGAATTTGATGGAATCAACTACTTAAGGTGGGAGAGTAAATGTACAACTATAAAATTATGAACTATGGGTTTATCTTTTTAAAATAGATCAAATTCCTCATACTTATGGGGGTTCGACATCATGGGTGTTGAATTATGATAGGGTTTGCAATGGTGTGCACACCCATCTGGGAAACAATTCCATTCACAATGATGATGTTGATGGCACATCATGACTGGGAATTAGGATCCTATGGTTATCAGCGGGAATACTAGTAAATGTAATGTAAACAGGGGAAAATGTTGCACATATGTCAGTTTTGGGATGATACATGTGATACAAGTCCTGCACCATTGTTGAGTGGGGTTTAAAGTCTCCATTATCTAGTTAGAACCTTGCACACATGACACTAACACCAAAATGTAACAAAGATCATGACAAAGGTATTGATAATGCAAAAATAAGAACTGAAATCATGGTGCACTTATGGTGTGTGCACAAATATTATGGAAATAACAGTTTGAGGTACAACCCATTGACATGAATGTTGAGGGTTATTCCTTCACTGTCTGTTAATATGTATTCATTTTTGGGTAGGCATTGATTTACGACATAGGGTCCTGTCCATTTAGAGATAAGTTTTCCCATCCCAGGTTTGGTGTCCTTTTGGCGTTGAAAACTAAGACAAAGTCTCCCTCGTTAAAGGTACAAGATCATACTTGATGATCATAATGTTATTTGGAGCAAAGCTTCATGACCTCATTATACTAGAGTGACTCCCTTATTTCTTCATCAAGGTGTTTCAAAGTAAACAACCATTTCTTAAGAGTCAAGGTATCGAGCAACAACTCCATAGTTGATCAGAGTGTAGCTGGTATCTGATACTCAATAGGTAATACTACTTCTAATCCATGGATGAGGTGGAATGGGGTACCTCATGCTATAGTATGTGATGTCTGTGTCATAGTCACAAGGTTGTTAAGAAAAATTATAAGATACAGTAAGGTGGGGTACAATTTGGTTGTATGGCCTCGTTACATGCATAGGGCACACGATGGGGTGACCCTCATAGTAGGAGTGTCAATCATTATGGGATATTTCAAATTGGGTTGAGTTATGCTCCATGTTTTGGGATTAGAAAATGTTGGTGGGGGTTTGGTCTTGACAGGGGATTTAAAATTTGGTTTCCTTATGACCCCATTGGTGTTTTAGTGACATGTGTTGGGACTTATGTCATAGTTGTTTTTGGCTCAATGTGTGGTTCATATAGAGTAATTGGTTGGATTGGTAAAAGCTCGTACTAGGATATTAGTTTTGATTCCATCTTCGGGTAGGGTGGTGTAAGGTACCATACTGGTATTCCCAAATTAATCCCATGTAGAGTTAGCTGAGCCATGATTGGTGTCACTTGCACTCTCATGGGGTGGTACAAGAATGGTATCTAAAAAATGAGTGCCACTGATGGGCTCAATGTTTGTTCAATACCATGACTCGTTGGAGATGTTGATGATGATGTTGATGGGATTGAAGGTCTATTTTCTGAGGTAAAAAAAGTTCACATAAGGTTGTACGTAGAGGTGGGGATTTCAGGTAGAGGATCTAAATATGCCCCTAGGAGGTCAGAATATTTGTACATTCCCAAGAAAATATCAACATAAGGTGGTTCAATCACCTTTCCTACCATGGGTTGGACATTTTTGGGGTTGGTGTTGCTGTTAGGATCATAGTAATTGAGATGGTCAAGGGTGACTATCTTCCCAATAAAGGGAAACATCGTGATGTGGAATACCAAAGAGTAAACCACATTCATGGAGTACATATAACTACGATCCAAAATGATATTGTAGTCGAGTTGTACATTGACTACTTCAATATCGATCATTACCATTTTTCCCCGTACCTCAATGAGAACGTTTTGGTACAATACTCTCAGTTGTGATGGTCTCCCTTTATATGCGCAAAGGGCAATAGATGAGGGGACTAACTTGGGTGATCCTAATCTTTTCTAGACATTAGAGCAAACTACGCATGTATATGTGCCTTCATGGATGATGCACCAATGGACCACGATGTTTTTAACTGTTACAAGAACTTGGAATGTGACTGACGCGGGTAGTCATGGTTCACCTTTGTCAAGATCAAAAGTAATTAGGCATGACTATGATGGCTTCACAACGTTGAGTGCATTAGTTAATGCCTTCCTTTGGGTTGGGAATGAATAGAGCACTTATAACATGGACATGGAAGCTGGGGACTAAGCCAAGTCATTCACAATACTGTAGTTGTGGGCGACTTCCATGTGGGGGTTATGCCTAAGTGGAATCTCTGGGATCCTTGGGATTTTCTCACTACTTCGGAATGGTATTTGCAAATCGAATCCCAAAGGAATAGGTACATCCTCTCTTTGTGGGAGGTTAGGCCTGTCATATCCTTTGGATCGAGTTTGGAGGTTGACATCTGTCATGTTCATGTAATTTTTTTGAAAGGATCCATCACCTGGGGGGTGACGGTCCAGCTATTTGGTGACAACTCCTTGGTTGGAAAATGGTTGTTTCAAGATAACTTGCTAGGGATGTGGTGCATTAGGTTCCTGAGGGGGGGTTGCTGCTATATTTTTCTTGGCTTCCACCAGTTGTTGGTAGTCGGGGATGAGAAGATAATAGTGAGTATAATGATCATACTTGCCACAAATTGAGAATGGATAATTGGTCCTTAGGTTAACAATTTTTCCTTATTTGGGGGGTTTATTAGCCCCCACATTTTGATTATTTTGGTTATGGCTTTGTTGGGGAGGGGGGTTTCCCCCTTGTCCCTGCTACTGGTTCTTACCTTTCTTCTTCCCCTGATTTTGAGGATTTTGGGGGTTAGCGATGTTAAAGTACTCAAACTATTGAGTTTGTTGTGTGAAAGAAGGTTGTACTAAATTGATCCCCATATGTGTCATAGGGGAAAATCCTGGAGGACATGAAAACGACTAATAAGGAGTATACCCCTGTGGCGGGATATATGCATTTTGCACTCCATATGAAGTAGACATAGGAGTTTCTTGTACCATTTGCAGTGGAGGTACCGATATTTCTTGACTTGCACTGGGGTAAGTAGGACTATAGGGTCTATACTGTAGTTGTCCAAAATGAGGATTTGGTATATTATTATGGGATTACAACATGGGAGGGATGGATGAGTACTGCATTCCCACGTTGGGTGGTATAGAAGTCAGGTGAGGGGTAAATTTTCCTGCTGAGAAATGGACCCAATAATCCCATCCACCGAATATGACGACTCCGTATGGGGGGGATCCAAATAACGATGTTGAGGGGCATCAAGAAGGATGGTGCATAAGTACCCTAATTGTGCATATATGAGATCAAAATGTTGGGCCTTCAAGATGGCCTCTTCCTCAATTTTCAGCAATGAGGTTTCCACATATTTTTCTATTGCGGTTTGAAGATATTTGATAAACCAATCCAATAGGAAATGAGGTTATATATCAATTTTTCACAATGTGCGATGTCGACGCCACTCATGGATGCATTCCACTATGTGGGTAGAGGTATTTTGGAAATTTTTTATGACAATATCAAGACCGAGGTTGTGGCATATGGGTAGTTGAAAATAAGTGAGAAATGAGGTGGAAATCATCCCAAAGGTAACATGGAATGCTCTTGGTAAACTCACATACCAATTGGTAGATGTTTCTGTAAGGGTTCGTTGGAAGAGGAAAAGCCTCACTGAGTCATCCACTATTCTTTTGGAGGAAATCCATAAGTGGAATTAAATGTCATGGTTAGTAGGATCATCTCCTTATTTCCCTTCAAGCTTAGGGATGTCTAAGGGGAGCTTATTGGGCATAGCATGGCATGCTAGATCATGAACTACGGGGTCAATGGTGAATTTAGCTAGATTAGGGAGATTCAAGCTATCCGTGAAAGGTATGTTTGTATTACCTGCCTCCATCTTATGTTCTGTATTGTTTCCTTAAGGAGGAGAATGGGGGGTAAGTGGTGGTGATTTCTATATTCGATGTGAAGAAGAGGATGATGTATGGCCTCCTTCAAAAGAGGGAGGTGAATGGGGGTATTTCCTCCATGGGGTGGAAATAAAGGGATGCCTCTTCTGTAAGAGGATGAAGAAAAAGGATCAAAATTTTCTCCAAGGGGAGAAAATGAATCAAGTAAGTAATCACCTCACCTAAAGGATCCAATCAATGTGGCCTGTGAGTGGAATTGGATAGAGTATCTCCCTCGTGAACCACATGGAGAGAGAGGAAAAACACCCCTAGAGAGAGTGGGTAGGATTTGTAGTCTACGGGTCTTCCTTCGTTTGTTTTTCCTTAATAGTGGAAGTCTTGTGTAACAAGTGAGAGTGATTTTTGGAATAAACACAATTCAACAAATGCAAAAATATGCCAACCACACAAATGCAAAATGGTGCAAAGTGAGTGATATGTGCTATTTCAATTTAGTGCAAGTGATCCCCCATGTAGGTTCTTTTTAATTACGACTGATATGAACTTGTATTTAAAAAGAAAATAAATGTAAATTCCCTAAAGAACTAATTTCCTTACTTTCAAACGTAATTGGGCCTTCAAAAATCACAATCATTGGTAATAATGGGATCCACACAACGATTGACCAGTGAAAGGTAACAAAGATTTAGTTATACAGGTGATGGGGCTATGCTCCAAAAGGGTCGGGGACACTTCCCAATGACAATATTTGACTTCATGAGTCTATTGCACTCACAATTTCTCCTTGGAAATGTCCTAAGTTTGGCCACTTATATACTCGTGTCAAGTGTGGATAAGTGGTTCGACCTAAGCAGTATAGTGTTGTCCTCCTACAAAGAGTCGAGTGACTCTTAGGGGGGAATAGGGAATCTATATCTCAAATTTTACATTCTTGGCACCTTTCCTTGTTATCATGGTTGTCTTTTGAAACTTGTTGATAACAGGATTTGATAGTACCCTATACGTCAACAATGCTATGTTTCAAAATCCAAATGAAACTTGGTTGGTGGTCATGTTTTGGTTGCGTATCCCAATCAATCCTACCTAACTAAGATATTATTTTGTGACCTCCTGTGGAGGATTTCAGTTGGTTGGAGATGTTACAATTGTTGATTTTAAGGGTCCAATGTTGATTAAGGTGTGTAAGGTAGGTATTTCACAATGCCCTTCCTTTTGATTCACCAAGATCATAAGTAATGTGAGGTGAAGAGGACTGTATTGGAAGATATTTTAGGTCCCTTAGTGTGTGCTAGTGATGCAAACACATGTGTGATAATAAAAATGATTGTCGCGACTAACTAGAGAGATGAAGCAAATGCAAATGGATATTTAACTTAAAGTCTAAAATATTCTAATGGTGCTTGTAGATAAAATCCCAATGAAATAAAAGTGTTCAATGGAGGTATTTCACACTTGTACCCCTTTTTTTATTCACCAAGCTCACATGAAGTGTGAGGTGAATAGAATACTTCAGGAGATTAGATTCTTTAGGTCCTTGCTTGTGTGCAAAGGTGATTTACATTAATTTACTTAGAAACATGGAAAGTACACAAAGAACTTAAGATGTCTTGAATATTAGTGATAACAATGAGGCATGTTGAAAGCTTGAAAGTTGGTTACCTACGTAGATTTCGAGGGTTGGTCAAAAAAATTAGGAGCTTCATAACCATACAATTATTTAAATGGAGACATTCCAATGGACATGTGGTAATTTGTATTGTGACAAAACTCACCCAAATGCATCTATTTAATCCAAAATTTATGTTGACCCATCCCATAATTCCTCAAATATCCCTCTAACCATTGTTGACTCTCTCTATTTTTCTATCAGTTTGTGGGTGGTAGATAGTACTAAGAGTCAAATATGTTCCTACCAATTTAAATAGTTCTTACCAAAATGCTCTTGTAAACTGACTATCTCTATCACTAACTATAGTGTTTGAAAAACCATGCAATTTGAAAACTTCTATAAATAAAAATCAGCCACTTGGTCATTGTATAAGTGAATGGAACAACATATAAATGAGAAAATTTAGTGAGTTTATAAACTACTACATATATACAATTTCTACCTTGTAACTTGGGTAATTCGTTGATGAAGTCCATTGAGATGCTTTCCCATTTTTGTTTCGGAATGGGTAAAGGTTGTAGTATACCAGTAAGATGTGTATTTTTTTTTTTGATGACATGTGTTGCATTTCCTCACATAATTCAAGACGTCATTTTTCATACCCTTCCAAGTGAATCTCTCTTATTTGTCGGTATGTCTTCAAGTATCTTGAATGGCCTACTAGTGGTGAATCATGAGTTGCTTCCATAATATTCTTCTTCAAGGTTGATTCAAGGACCAAATAAATTCTATATTTATAGTATATGATCTCATTGATGAATTTGTACCAGTAATCCCGTATCAACCCATCCAATAACTCATAGGAAATTTTTTTTTGGAGTATTCTACCAAAAGTTGACCTTTCCAATGTGTTGAAATTCCCATCAATGAGATGGATGGTTTTCGAGAAAGAGCATTTGAAACAACATTATTTTTTCCTTTCATGTACTCTATGTCAAAATCATAGGCTTGTACTTTGTTGAAAACCTTTTGTTTCATGTAATTCAACTCCTTTTGAGTTAGAAAATGGTTTAAACTATTGTGATTTGTTTTGACCACAAACTTGTTGCCTACTAAATATTATCGGAATTTGGCCAAGGCATGCATAATGGCCAACATATTCTTGTCATAAATGGATTATTGGAGCTCATGTGGTTGCAAATTTCTACTTTCAAAGGTAATGGGGTTTTGATTTTGCATTAGGACAACTCAAATGCCTTCCTTTGAATCATCACACTCAAGCACAAATGACTGAGTGAAATTTGGTAAAGCAAGGATCAGACAACTACTCATCACTTCCTTCATTATATTGAAATATTTTTTAGCTTCCTATGCCCAACCAAAGGCTCCCTTATTTGCGATATTAGTCAAAGGGGATGTCAATTGTGAGAAGCCTTTGACAAACCTCCTATAGCATGTTCAAATCCTAACAAATCCCCTTAGCGCTGCCACATTTTTGGGAGTTTGCTAATCAAGGATGGCCTAAATTTTCTCCATATGAACATTAACTCCATCTTGTTGAATCACATGACCAATATACAACATATCATTCATCCCAAACTCACATTTGTATAAATTTGCATATAAATATTATTCTACTAAAATATATAGTACAACCTCTAAATGATGCAAATGTTCCTCCCACGTCTTGCTATAAATCACAATATCATAAAAAATACTAACACAAAATTATGTAGATTATGATTGAATATTATGTCAATGCAATATTGAAATGTATCAAATGCATTAATCAAGCAAAAGGGCATGACTAGGAATCCAAAATGGCCATAATGAAAACATAAAGTTTCTTCTGCACATCTTCTTCCCTCGTTTGAATTTGATGATATCCAGAGTGGAGATCAATCTTGAAAAATAAATTGGCTCCATGTAGGTCATCCATCAACTCATCAATATGGGGTATGCGGTACCATTTCTTGATAGTCTTCTTATTTAAGTCCTTGTAGTGCATTCAAATTCTCATTGTTCCATCCTTTTTTTTACCAATACCACTGAAGATGAAAATGGAATCGAACTTTCCCTTATGAGTCTCAAATCAAGAAGTTATTTTATGGCCCTTTCGATTTCATATTTTAACCTCTTAGGGTGCTTGTAGGTTCAGGGGATGATGGGATGAGTTCCCACCTCCAATTCTATGGTGTGCTCAACTATTTTTTCTGGTGGCCTATAAGGATGAAGGTATCCAAAAACCCTCTCATGCTTCTATAACAACTTCCTTATGTATTCCAGATACTAATACATTTCTATTGTGGAATTCGTATTTGTGACCAAACATCCTACTTCCCATTCTATATCCCCATGCCTCAGAACAACCCTCATACTATGCGTTGAAACTACCTTATTGGGATAAGTGTTTATACCCCTTAAGGTTACTTGCTTCCCATCAACCCTTTTAAAGCTCATTTTTGAAACCCAATAATTTATGGTATGTTATCCAATGCAAAACATTCATTGTACTCCCAATAATAAGTTTGTATCAGATACATTCACCACATAAAAACTATCTATGATAGTATAATTACCAATGGTGATTTGAAGTTTTGGAATCCACCTACAACAATTCATAGAATTGCTACCTGGGATGATCACAGTGAATCCTTCAAAATTTTCAGTAGGTAGTTTCCTTCTATCCACCAATGCAACATCAATGAAGTTGTGAGTGGATCCCCCATCAACCAGAACTATGACACTTTGGCCTTGCACCACTCCATTGAATATGAGAGTGTGATATCAAGGAACTCCTGATAGGAAAACAATGACACTCTTTCCTGATTCAGTATGGGGTTGACCCTCTTCTACTGTCTCATACCCATCTTCTGGTACTGGCTCATGATCCTCACCATATTCAACCTCCTCCTCACTTTCAGAGAATACTTCTATGTAGTGAGACTTTCCTTTTGCACACTTGTGTACTGGTACCCAAGGTTCTTGGCATGTGAAATACAATTTATTCCTCCGTAATTCATCCTAGACATTGCTATCCTTCTTGTTTTTCTAGGTAAAATCTTTTTGAAAGGTCTTCTTATATTTTAACTTGGAATGAAATTTTGTTTTTGGAGGAAATATGGTTTTGGGAATTGCATCCTAAAGATCCCAAGCATGACTAATGGCATCTTGTAGTGTTGCAGGTCTGTAATCCTTCACCAAGCACCTTAGGGGCTCTACTAAGCCTTCTGTAAACAACAGTACTAAACGATCCTCTGAGATGTCTGTGACCATTATTATGATATTTTAAAAATAAAAAGTATAGGCCTTTGGTGCACCTATCCACTTCAATTGGGCCTGTGAATGGAATCTATGGATCTTTTATATCAAATCTAATTATGCGCCTCCTTGTAAAATCTTCATAGGTTGTGATATTGGCATGACCCAAGGTCCTCATTCCGTGGTATACTAGTAATTTTCTTCTCCTTCTAGATGTAATATATCCATTTTAATAGCATCTATTTCTACCATGGGATTCAACTGGAAGTACGTGTTAAGTTTATGCACCCATGATCTAGTAATGCAATTTGAAGATCCATTAAAAATTGGAAAGGTGACACTTCCAAGGGTACGCTGCAACTTAAAAATATGAACATGCATTCTATTGAATCCTTTTGGTATGTTTCGTTCCTTGAAGTTGCAGTACTCATAGAAATACACAAATTCCTTGAAATCAACACTCATAACCCTATACTCTTTAAAATAACCCTCCATGGACTCGTCTTTTTCATTTGGTATTGTTGCTCCTATTTCTTGTGGATCTAGGAATTTCGACATTATGGGCTTGAGTGGGTATTTGAACTCATATGTGTGGTTATGTGGGCGAGTTCAGGAGAAATTTTTTTATCCCTGAGGTTTCATGGAATTATTTTCCCCAACATGGGAACCAGTGCTACTTCCTTCACCATTTTTTCTTCCAGAAGCATAGGCTGCCAATTTACCCATAAAATCTGTTGCTCTTGACCCTTAGACAATATATATAAGGTGTCCAAAAGGAATTTCATGAACAGATCCTCCTTATTCTCAATGGTTATTTTACCAGAAAAAATATCCATACTTATCTCTTTTCTTGGTTCTTCTTGGATTACACCTTCAATAGAACCTATTTCCTCTTCATCCCAAATGGGTTTTGTGTTCCTATGACTTCTAGGGATAATATTTTACATGTGTGTGTGTGTGTGTGTGTGTGTGTGTGTGTGTGTGTGAGAGAGAGAGAGAGAGAGAGAGAGAGAGACTCATTTATGCTACTGGGAATCCTACATATATCAAGGAACATGCTCTGATACAACTGTAATATCCCCAACTCAAGAACCAGAGATATTAACTCAACTTTGACCACAAAGACAAACTAGTTTGAATTTTCAACAGAAAAACCCCCTAGATTCAAGATTTTCCAAACACCCTCTAACTGACTCAAATTTGTCCCAAGAAACTTCAAATTGACCCTAAAAATCCAAAGCACACCCAAAATAAACACTAATAGAGTTCAAGAGGTTCATATGAAAGTTTACAGACCCAAACTTATGATTATACAACCAATTTTTGTAGATATTTACGTTGAACGACTAGAACTTGAATACTGAACACAAACAGGGGAAAATACTGGAAATTTTTATTACGAAATAGAAATTAATAAGATTACATATATGTATATTAGAAATAATATAAATATGTTACATAGAATGTGTAATGTCCCTTTTTGAAATTTTATTAAATGACCAATTTTTTCACTTTTTTCCCAATTTTGGCCTTAAGTAGTTTTGATGTGTAGACCTCCAAATTGACCCAAATGCTCCCAAATTTTCTCAGAAGGTACATGAATGATATTATAAATTAAATATGATTTTCATGGATGTTTTATGACCCCAAAATTACTTATGCAAACTTTTTTAATGTTCTGTTCAAAGTAGGAGTCTTTACTAGTAAATTGGGGCTCCAATTCCCCCTAGGTAATTGCCAGAAATGGCTTCTCAAATGATCCCAAAGTCACTAGAATTTCACAAAAGAGGAAGGGGATGTGTAAGGGAAAATTTAATATACTCATATGCATCATGTTTCAGTTTATACATGCTTTTATGACTCTTTTCAAAATAGCTCCCAAATCACAATTTCGACCCTTGGCGAAAATGCACCAAATCTTCTCCCAATGCAATAAAAATGAGTAAAATGGATTAAAATTATTAAGTACTGAACATGATACTTGAAATAAACATTAATTAAATTCCATTAATAATACATTTATCAGAGATACATTCCTCCATTCGAAATTATAAGCATTACCATAGCATATATCAAAATAGAGTGGAAATGGTCACTCTTTGCTCATTAAAAGTCATTTTGAGATACAAATATTGGGTATTTAGACTTGAAAATTTCTGAGAGTGAATAAAATATAATATTTACTGATTAAAATCATAAATATATCAGGAATATATCTCCCAAAGAGTACATGATCTCACCCAAGGCGCAATCCCTCCATGAGCATGAATATGCAAAGAAAACTGGAAATGGTTGATAGAGAGTGCTACAATAGAAGAATCCACATGATTTACTGTAGCTTACACATTCAAATAATACTCCATTCAATCTCCTTAAAATACCCGAGTGGCCTCTCCAAACACCAACTTGGATGGGAATATTTCACCCTCGAAATTGGCTAAGGCAAGAAAACTAGTCATCCACTAGCTCTCACAATTCACAAATGACGATTTCTCAAATGATCAAAAGAAATTCTATTGGTTTATTCATGCATTTTATAAAAATACTTATACTTATAAGTTTCCCAATCCATCCACAAACTCAAGCCAATTCAAATTAGGGTTTTTGCTCATGATTTGCAATGTGTCCTCCCTTTCCTAGCCTTCCACCTTCCCCAAATTTGAGTTGGAGCCCATTGAGCTTCCCCAACTCACATGAGAGCTCTATTGGATTCTCTATTTCGACATGACATGTAATATATGTCATATTTCAGCCTTCAGATCTGATTTGTGTCATAGGTTTCATAGAATCTTCATCATTGTTGTCATAGAGCTAGGGAATCTAGTCCAAGTGTCTCACTAGCTCCAAAATGACTCTTCCTATCCCATGTAAGTTACATTTCCTCCAAAATTATACCTATTATGCATATGTCCAAGTGTATTATACTTATAACTCATCCAAGAACCTTTAGTATTCCCACGGATTCGAAATTGCAAGAGGAGGATTCCATGTGGTCCAAATTTCTAGCTTGTGTGGGCCCCATAGTCTCCATGTGTCTCCATGCTCCATTGCCACTTCAATTGTCTCTTGTATTTATTTAATAAGATAAATTATTAAATATTTATCCCATTCTAATTTCTAAACATCATTTATTATATCCCTTATTAAAATTCCAAATGTATCCATCCAACCTAGGGAACTAGTAGGATTGATGGAATTGTCCTACTATGCAATTATTTGAATGGGGACATTACAGTCCTCCCCATCCAAGATTATTTGTCCTCAAGAAATATCAGATTTGGATGCTGAAAAATATTCTCCTCTTCCCATGTGGAATCTTCACTTGTTTGATCCTTCCATTGTACTAAGTATTCTTTGATAGTTATGCTTCTCAATCGCCTTTCCCTTGTCTTCAAAATATTTTCCATAACAAGTGTGAGTTGACCTTCATCATCCAAGGGAGGAAGTATTTCTGAAGTGACAATGTGCTGACCAAGATATTTTTTTAGATAAGAAACATGAAATACATTATGTATTTTACTCCCTTCCGGAAGTTCCAAATCATATGCTACTTCCCCAATCTTTCGAACTACCTTGTATGGCCCATAGTATCTTGGTTTTAGCTTTTATGTCCCATTATTTTTTAGAGATGTTTGTTTGTATGGATGAAACCTCAAATATACTAAATCATTAACCTGAAAGTTCCTTTCTTCTCTATGTCTATCTGCATATTGTTTTTGTTGATTTTGGGAAACCTAAAAAATTTCTTTCAATAGCTTTAAAATTTCTTGGCTCTCTTCCACCCAATATTTAGATTTAGGAGATCTACAATCACCAAATATCATTTCAACAAAGGTAAGTGCATCATATCCATATAATTATTTGAAAGGAGACATCCCAATTGACATATGAAAGGTGGTGTTGTAGAAAAACTCACCCAAGTGTAGCCATTTTTCCCATGCTTTTTGTTGCTCTCCCACATAGTTTCTTAGGTACCCTTCCAACCATTGATTCACCCTCTATATTTGTCCATCAGTTTGTGGATTATATTTTGTACTTGGATTCAACTGATTTACCACCAATCTAAAAATTTCTTTCCTAAAAGCATTCATGAATCTACTATCTCTATCACTTACAATGCTCTTGGGGAGTCCATGCAATCTGAAGATTTCTTTGAAAAAAATATCAGCCAGTTGTGCAGCACTAAAATATGATGTAACATAAAAGAAATGAGCAAATGTTTTCAATCTATCTACTTCTACATATATGCAATCCTTACCCAAATATTTGGGCAAATCGGTGATGAAATCCATTGAGATACTGTCCCATTTTTGCTTCGGAATAGGCAATGGTTGCAATAAACCAGCTGGGAATGTAAGTTCTAATTTGTTTTTCTGACATACCTTACATTCATTCACATATTTCTGAACATCTTCCTTCAGCCCCTTCCAAGAGAATCCTTGCCTCAATTGCCTATAATTTTTGAAGATCCCCGGATGGTCAGCTAGCGTGGAATCATGTGCTTCTTGTAAAATTTTGTACTTGAGCTTTGAACCTTGAACCAAATAAATTATTCCCTTATAATATATCAGCCCATTCAAAATCATGTAGTTATCATCCCCCTTGATTCCATCTAATACATCAAAATCAAATTCATCTTTGGCATATTCAACTAGTAACATGTTTTTCCAATCCTTAGCAATGTCCATGAGAGAAAAAGAAGGTCTTCGAGATAATGCATTTGCTACAATGTTATTATTTCCTTTCACATATTCAATATCAAAATTATAAGCTTGAATATTTATTACCCACTTTTGTTTCCTTTCATTTAGATATTTTTGGGTGAGGAATTGCCTTAGACTAATGTGATCAGTTTTCACCACAAACTTGTTTCCTACCAAGTATTGTCGAAAATTAGCCAATGAATGCATGTGAAATGGCCAAAATTTCTTTGTCATATATGGATTAAAGTTTTTCATGAGGCTGCAAATTTCTGCTCTCAAAGGCTATAGGGTGTTGGCCTTGCTTTAGGACAACCCCTATTCCTTCACCTGAAGCATCACATTCAACAACAAAAGGCTTAGAAAAATCAGGTAATGAAATCATGGGACAATTACTCATTACCTCTTTCATTTTTTGGAATACCTTTTCAGCCTCTTCATTCCACTTGAAAGCATCCTTCTTAGTCAAATTAGTGAGTGGAGAAGTCATTTTGGAGAACCCTTTCACAAACTTTCTATAATAGGTGCATATTCCAATGAAGCCTCTTAATTCGGTGATGTTTTTTGGTGATGGCCATTCTAAGATAGCCCTGATTTTTTCCATCTGTATTTTCACTCCTTCTTTCCCAATAATGTTCCCAAGATACAATAGTTCCTTCATACCAAATTCACATTTAGATATATTATCAAACAAGGACTGTTCTTGCAAAGTTTTCAACACAACCTCTAGATGTTGCAAGTTCTCTTCCCAAGTTTTACTGCAAATGAGAATATCACCAGCTTAGATCCAAATCCTAGGCTCTATCAAGTGCCGAGATGGATCAAATCTCTCTAGGTGCAAACCTCTTCTTAGGTATCCATTGATTTGATTCAAACCAAAAGACACATCTTTTTATTTAAGGTCCACATATAATATTTTTATTATTAATATTTAATATTATTTATGGTGGACATATAATATTTTTTATTATTTTTTATTTTGTTAGGAACGAACATTGCATCATTTCCCCACACATGGTTTTAAAACCATATGCAAGGCCCTCCTACAACCATGGGTTGTTTAGAAGGTCTTGCACATGGTCTTAAAACCATTTGCAAGGCCCTCCTAAACCATGTACAATAAAACCATGGGTTGTTCAGGAGGCCTTGCACATGGTTTAAAAACCATGTGCAAAGCCTCCTAAACCATGTACAATAAAACCATGGGTTGTTCAGGAGGCCTTGCACATGGTTTAAAAACCATGTGCAAAGCCTCCTAAACCATGTACAATAAAATCATGGTTTGTTTAGAATTCCTTGCACATGGTTTTAAAACCATGTGCAAGGCCAACATTTTTATGGGGATAATTCAATTTTGTGTTTTTTTCTTGAACCACATATTTTTTTTACTGATAATTAAATTTTTACTTTTTTATTGTTTTGTTAGGTAGGAAGATTACAACATCTCCCCCATGTTAGATTGTTTTTGTGGCCGACATTTATTTTGTCCTATTAGAAAATTTATTTTTTATTAATAAAAATAACGAAAGTGATATTATTTTTTATTTTGTGTTACAAAATCTCTCCCATAATATTCATTATCACTATTATTTTTTTCCAACATGTTACGAACGGTATTAATGTTACATCACGTTACAAGCTCTCTCCCATAATATTCACTATCACTATTATTTTTTGCTGACATGTTACAAACGTTACTAACGTTACATCATGTTACAAGATCTCCCCCATACTGGGCTGTAGAGCGCCTCTCGGCGCAATCAAAGAATACCAAAACAAACCTTCTAAGCTTCTTGCAAAATATTATATTCATGCATGCTTGAAATGTGGAGCATTGGTTAACCCAAATGGCATAACAAGAAACTCAAAGTGACCATAATGACATCGAAAAGCAGTCTTTTGCACATCTTCTTCCTTCATTCGAATTTGGTGATAACCTGATCTAAGGTCAATTTTGGACAAATATTTGGATCCAAATAGCTCATCCATGAGCTCATCAATCCTAGGAATAGGATACTTATTCTTGATGGTCTTCTTGTTCAAGGCTCTAAAATATATACACATCTTCAAAGTTCCATCTTTCTTCTTTACCAACACTACTGAAGAAGTATAAGGGCTAGAGCTTGGTCTAATGAGTCCCAACTCTAATAGTTCTTAGATGGCCTTCTCAATCTCATCTCTGAATTTCTTGGGATGTCTATAAGGTGGTATCTGAATGGGTGAAGTACCCTCCTCCAAAACAATGTTGTGCTCAACCCCCCTATCAGGTGGTCTACCATGTGGAAGATCACTAAAAAAAATTTCATACTTTTTTCAATAGTTTCTCTATCTCCTTTGGGTGTTCAAAAACCTTTATTTTTGGCTTGGAATATGTGATATTACATTCAGAATCCCATTCTATGTCCCCATTCCTCAATATAGATCTCATACTATTGCAAGTTACTATTTGATTTAGGTAAGTGTGTTGCCCTCTCACAACCCTTAATACACCTTTCGAATCTTGAAATTTCATCTCAGGAATTTGATAATTTACTGTATGCTCCCCTATAGAATACAACCATTGCACTCCCAAAACCACATTAGTATCAGAAACATCAACCACATAAAAACCATCAACAAAATTATAGTTACCTATGGTGACTTGTAGCTTTGGAACCCATGTTTTGCACTGCATTGTGTTGTGACCGAGAATGACAACTGTGAACCATCAAATGGTTCAGTAGGTATCTTCCTTTTATCCACTATATATACATAAATTAAGTTATGTGTGGCTCCTCCATCTACCAAAACTTAATCTCTTTGTCCTAATACCACACCCTTGCATCGAATAGTGTGATAGAGAGGCACTGCTGAAAGTACTGCCATTCTTGCTTTGTCCGGTGAAGGCTGATTTTATTCTTATCTTTATTCTTTACCTGCTTCTCATATGCTTCCTCTTGATATGAATTGTGTCCTTATTCATCCATACCCCCTTCATACTCATCATTATCAGAAAATAATTCTATGTATTGAGCTTTTCCCTTAGTGCATTTATGCCCCGGTGTCCATGGTTGAAAGCATGTGAAGCACAATTGTTTTCTTCGAAGTTCATCCATGTTTAGTCCTTATTTCTTATTATTTTCAATTGAATCTCTTTTCAAAGGCTTCTTATCAGGTGCATCTCTTTCCCAATTCTTCTTTTCAAATTTGAAGCTAGGCTTGGGAGGAAATCATGTTCTAGGAAGCACATTTTGGAGATCTCTAGTCAATCTCATTGCATATTTTAATGTAGTGGGCTTGTGGGATTTGACCAAACCTTTTAAGGGTTCAGCAAAACCTTTAGTGAACAGAAATACTAACCTTCCCATAGGCACATCAACCACCTTAACTGATAATTTTTTAAATTCCATCATATAATCAGTCGGGGTCCCAACTTGCTTCAATTGTGTCAGTTCTTTGAAAGACAATTCAGGATCTTTTTGTTCAAATCTCTCTAGTACACTGTCAATAAATTCTCCATATGTGTTAACCTGATCATGACCCAAAGTCTTCAGGCCATGGAACCACCATTCATTGGCATCTCCTTCCAAGTGCAATATGGCCATTTTTAAGGCATCTTCTTCCACCATTGGATTCAACTGAAAATACACATCTAATTTTTGCACCCAAGTGTTAGCAGAACTTTGAGAGGAACCATCAAAATTAGGGAGTGGAACTTTACTAATGGCACAATTTAAGTCTTTATTCTTTTATAGAGACTTATTATCTTCCTTCTTTTTGAGTTTGTTTGCAGCAAGAAAGTACTAATCAAATGGTACACTTCTTTTACAATCTTCATCCAATTTATCCCACTTTTTTGCCAGTGTAGCAAGTTCAAATTGAATGTTAGGCTCTTCTTTGGGTACAAGGAATTTAGGTGCAATAGGCCTTCATGTTCTCTGAAATTCATGGGGTCTATTATGGGGTCCTATTCTTGATCAAATATGCTCACCCATTGTCTTCTTTTCTTCTAAGTGTGAACTATTTCTATCTCTCGTTACTCCTAATTTGCTTCCAAATTGGCTAACCAATAATTCGAATCCTTTCGTAAGTTGTTGGTTCATGTTCTTGCTTATTTCATCAAAGAGAGGTTGTATGAGTTTAATATATTCCATCTTTTCATGATCAATGTGCCCCTTCCCCTCTCTAGTCATAGTTTCAGCAAAATGTACCTCTTCTTCTACTACTTCTTCTCCTCCAACAAAAACACCTTCAACTTTAGGATCTAAGGTTGGTGGTTTATTTATTTGAATCCTTGTTAATACCATAATGATAAAATACCATTATCTGATACCACTGTAATGTCCCTTTTTGAAATTTTATTAAATGACCAATTTTTTCACTTTTTTTCCCAATTTTGGCCTTAAATAGTTTTGATGTCTAGACCTCCAAATTGGCCCAAATGCTCCCAAATTTTCTAAAAAGGTACATGAATGATATTATAAATTAAATATTATTTTCAGGTATGTTTTATTACCCCCAAATATATTTTACAAACTTGTTTAATGTTCTGTTCAAATTAGAAGTCTTTACTAGTAAATTGGGGCTTCAATTCCCCCTGGATAATTGCCGGAAATGGCTTCTCAAATGGTCCAAAAGTCACTTGAATTTCAGAAAATTTGCAGGGTATGTTTAAGGTAAATTTTAAAAGTCTCATATGCATCATGTTTAATTTTATACATGATGTTATGACTCTTTCCAAAACAGCTCCCAAATCACAATTTTGACCCTTGGGGAAAATGCACCAAATCTTCTCCCAATGCAATAAAAGTGAGTAAAATGGATTCCAATATTAATTAATGAACATGAGACTTAAAATAAACATTAATTACAGTCCATTCATCATAAATTTATCATATATACATTCATCCATTCGAAATTATAATCATTACCATAGCATATATCAAAATAGAGTGGAAATGGTCATTGTTTGCTCATTAAAAGTCATTTTGAAATAAAAATATTGGATATTTAAACTTTAAAATTTATGAGAATGAATAAAAGAGAATATATACTGATTAAAATCATAAATATATCAGGAATAGATATCCCAAAGAGTACATGATCTCACCCAAGGCGTAATCCCTCCATGAGCATGAATATGCAAAGAAAACTGGAAATGGTTGATAGAGAGTGCTACAATAGAAGAATCCACATTATTTCCTGTAGATTACACCTGAAAATAAGACTCAATTAAATCTCCTTGAAATACCTTAGTGGCCTCTCCAAACACCAACTTGGATGGGAATCTTTCACCCTCGAATTGGCTAAGGCAAGAAAACTAGTCATCCACTAGCTCTCACAATTCACAAATAACAATTTCCCAAATGATAAAAATCCATTCTCTTGGTTTATTCCTGTATTTAATAAACATAATTAGCCTTATAATATTCCAAATCCATCCACAAACTCAATCCAATTTGAATAATGATGTGTTCTCATGATTTGCCATGTGTCCTCCCTTTCCTAGCCTTCCACCTTCCCCAAATTTGAGTTGGAGCCCATTGAGCTTCCCCAACTCACATTAGAGCTCTCTTGGATGATCTACTTCGACTTGAGATGTCATATTTCTGCCTTCATATCTGATTTGTTTCATAGGTGTCATAGCATCTTCATCATTGTTGTCATAGAGCTAAGGAATCTAGTCCAAGTGTCTCACTAGCTCCAAAATGACTCTTCCTCTCCCATGTAAGTTACATTTCCTCCAAAATTTGACCTATAATGCATATGGCCAATTGTATTATCTTTCTAACTCATCCAAGAACCTTTAGGCTTCCCATAGATTCGAAATTGCAAGAGGAGGATGCTATGTGGTCCATATTTCTAGCTTGTGTGGGCCCATAGTCTCCATGTGTCTCCATGCTCCATTGCCACTTCAATTTTCTCTTGTATTTATTTAATAAGATACATTATTAAATATTTATCCCATTCTAATCATTAATGTCTAAACATCATTTATTATCTCCCTTATTAAAACTCCAAATGTATCCATCCAACCTAGGGAACTAGTAGGATTGATGGAATTGTCCTGCTACGCAATTATTTGAATGTGGACAGTACAGAATGGAGAGATGGTTTTCCAAAAACCAGAAGAGAAGAAGAGATAAGTTTTGATCCAAAATGAAAGATATTCTCCACTAGTGCGCCTTCCCACAAGAATTTTCCACCCCAACTTGTAAATATGCCTCCTATAGTGTTCCCTCCATTATATAAGGAATAAATATATCCCTTAGAACAACCACCATCATATCTGAAAACTCACTAGTGCACCCTCCTCAACCAAAGATCTCCACAACACAAATCCAACCTGAAAACACCAACAAAATTCAACTGCTACAAACTAAGACTCAAACACACCAAAACGAACTCGAACAAGCTAATGAAAATGGGCATAATCTCATTCACTTGGATCCTTGTAGAGAAGCCAAGGTGATTACTCCTCTAATTCTACCTAGGGTGGAATATTTCACCACCGAAACTAGTTATAGTTGCAAGGGGCACATATACTAAGCATGAAAAGAACTATGTCTCTCCAATTCAAAATTACAAATGGCCAAAATATTTCTCACCAGGTTCCTGTATCCTTTTTATAAGATTCATTTGGCCTTTCCCCCTCATTCTCGATTTTTCCCTAAAAAATAATATTAAAATTTGAATTAGTGAAGAGAGTGATTATTCATGACAAATCAAATCCATATCTAATGTTATCTTGGACCAAATTGAACCTTATCCTCCCTTGACAATTCTAATTATAGATTGTTTCCTTGATTTGGAGGGATATATAACCACCTCGTGGGCCTCGCTTCCTCATGCTCCCTTAGATAACTTTATGGCTTGGCTTGTCATAGATTGTCATATGTTTCCATAGATGTTGTCATAGGTTTGTCATATATGATATCATATTTTTCTATATATTCCTAAGTGGTTACATTTCACGAATGTTCCCTCCTTGGATATTTTTAGCTTGTTACCACTTCATGAGATTCATTGGGAATTACTCTCCCCCTAGTGCGCCTTTCTTTGAATATTACTATCCTTGGAAGTTACAACTCATGAGATCCCTTCATGATTGGACTCCTTCCACCTTGTATGGGAGTTAAATCTTATGTGGGACACATTCATCCTCCTATATTCCCTCCTAGGTTGAATAGACTAATTCCACCTAAGTTCCCTTATCACCCCTTCTTGGTTTAGAACTTAATTTGCATAGTGACTATAGGGAAAATAGTTCCCTAGTCCATTTAATTTATACTCAAACCAATGGGAATCAAACAGGTTAGTGGAATGACCCACGGTTTAATTATGGAGGGGACATTACAGAGGTGCTTCATTCTCTTCAAGTTTCAGTCTTCTAATCTTCTCAATCACATCATCCGATTAAACCTCTTTTTATAGTGAAGTGGATGGGACTTCTCCATTAAGGGGAGATGACGTTGCAAAACTAGATTCCAAATATTGATCTAATATAGGGACCCCCCCCTCAATATTTGGAATCTCATTGTCAAATTCATGAAATGTCTTTGCATGGGTAAATTTGTCTAGATGATTAATTTTCCTCTCAATAGTCTTGTCATTTTTATTCATTTCAAGAAAAACGATATCTAGTGAAAATATAAACTTTGTGTTTACCTCATCGTAAATATGATATACCTTGGTGGTGTTTGAGTACCCCAAGAATATGCACTTTTGAATCCTTGCACCAAGCTTATTTCTTTGTTCTTTTTGAAGTAAATCATAACGGGTGGAACCAAATACACTAAGATGTCTCACTGAAGGAATGTGGACATACAAAATTTCATATGGAGTCTTGTTTTCAAGAGAATGAGATGGAATTATGTTTCTCGGATAGTCTACATGGAGAACTACACCACACTAAAGCATAAATTTCACATTCTTCATGAATAATAGAATGGAGTGTACCATATTAAGGAGTGTCTTTATCACCAACCTGATTGCAATGCACATAGTGATCAACTTTGATTCTTGAGAAACCAAGTCCTAGTATGATACACATAGTGATCAACTTTTTCTTGAGAAATATTGTCCTAATATACAAGTATTAAACTTTTGATACCACATTCTTGGTGATTTTTTTACTCCATAAAGTGACTTCTTCCTCTTACAAACCCATTCCTTCTTTCCCTTCACTAATTTTTTTGGGATGTTGCATGTAAATTTATTTTTCAATATCACCATGCATAATGTTGTCTTCACATCCATTTACTATACTTCAATAAATGAAACAATATTATACAAAATAAATCTAATAGAATTTTATTTAGAAACACAAGAAGAAATATCACCAAAATCAATTCCCTCCACTTGGGAAGATCCCTTAGCTACTATGTGATATTTGTACTTCTCCACCTTACCTTTGGCATTAATTTTTTATTAAACATGCATTTTCTACCAATATGTTTTCTTCCAGTTAGCAACTCAACTAGATCCAAAGTCTCATTTTTATCCAAGAAATCCATGAAATCAATGATTTCATTCTTCCAAAGTTTATTATCCTTTAAATATGTTTCCTCCCTAGAAACTCTAGGATCATCAACAATAATAGATAGAGAAAAATTATAGCAAAATCTATGGGGATATACCATTTTGGTTTCCTTCTTTCATGTACTAATCTCCTCAAGGTTGGAACTTGAGGTTCTTTCTCTTTTGTTTCATTTCTTCTATTGAGTTAAATTCTTAACCCTCCAACTCAAACTCTATTCTCTTTGTTTCTTCTTCCTTTGGTTTGAATTCCTATTTGGGAGGAACTTTACCTCTCTAAATGCAACATCCTGACTATAAAAAATATTCTTAGTTGTTGGGTTCTAAAGTCTATAATTTGTAATACCCCAAGTGTGCTAAGCCCTTAGACATTTGTTGTGATTATTATTGTGTTGTTATGTGGCACTAGGTTCCTGGACTATGGAATGTGGACATTGTTATTATTATTATTTTATTTTAATTAAATGACTAGCTTCAACATGGACAACTAATGTGGCTGGGGGGTCATGGATTGCACATGTGAGGTGGCGTTGGGGACTAGGGGTTGTGGCTCTCCCTAACAACACTCTGTTATTTTAGCCTATGTTGGTACTATTGAACCTAACTCTTATGTTGGTGGTCCTTCCTTGGTATTTGGGTGGATTTCCACTTCTTAAACACACCTCTTTAGTGGTTTGTAACTTCTTTTTTGGAGGTTACACTTGGTCTTGTTACCCCACTTGTACAAGTGTGCCTCATTGTCTATTTTTAGCCTTGATACCTCAAGAGTTGTGTGACTCCTAGTGTAACCCCTCTTTTCTATTTCAGGAAGGAATCCTTTTCTTGTGTAACTTCTTATCCACCTATTCGAGTTTCTCCCTTTTAAATTGAGTGGTCCACACTAATTCAGGTTGGTTTTGGTGGGATGGAGTGTTTTCTTTTAGAATTAAAGTGAGCCTTGGTGGGAATTCGAATGGATATTCTAGTAACTCCAAGTAACTAGTGTAGTTACTCTCCAGCTAACCTGATTCAACCCTTAACCAGTGGATTCAAATTTCTATAAGGGGATTTGAATCGGTTCTCTCGATTTCTCTTAGACGATTATGCCCGCTCTCTTGGAGAATTTGAATTTATGTGGATGGATTCAATTTCCTAAAGAAGGATTGAAGTCCTTGTAATGAGGTATGAATACTTATCTATTCCATATCGTAGTATGGATAGATTGAACACTGAAGTACCTCAAGGACCGTTACTTGTCTTTGGTTTGGTCTTGCATGTCAAGCCTGATGGTGGATGGTGATATCTTAAGGGATTGTAGTGAAGGGATTTCCATTGCAACAGGTAGTGGTGATGCATATGAAGTAAGTGGTGAGGGAATTTATTGTGATTTCTCAAGATGGGTAGTGTAATACCCCTAATATACTAAGCCCTTCGACATATGTTTTGATTATTATTGTGTTGTTATGTGGCAGCAAGTGCCTAGACTATGGACTATGGACATTGTTATTATTATTTTCTTTTAATTAAACAACTAGATTCAACATGGATAACTATAATGTGGTTTGGGGGTCATGGATTCCACATGTGAGGAGGGTTTGGGGACTAGGAGTTATGGCTCTCCTTAATAACACTCTTTTTTTATTTCAGCCTATGTTGGTCCTATTGACCCTAACTCTTGTGTTGGTGGGAATTCCTTGGTGTTTGGGTGATTTCCACTTCTTAAACATGCCTCTTTGGTGGCTTGTAAGTTCCTATTTTGGGAATGAATCATTTGTTTTTGTAACTTCCTCTCCACCTATTCGAGTTCCTCCCTTTCACTTTGAGTGGTCCACACTAATTCAAGTTGGTTTTGGTGGGATGGAGTGTTTTCTTTTGGGAAGTAGAGTGAGCCTTGGTGGGAATCTGAATGGGTCTTATAGTAAATCCTAGTAACTTATGCAATTACTCTCTATCTAACCTAGGTCGGGCCTTAACAAGTGGATTCAAATTGTTGTAAGGGGATTTGAATAGGCTATCCCTGGTTCCTCTTAGCCAATTATGCTTGTTCTCTTGGAGAATTAAAATTCTTGTGGATGGATTCATTTGCATGAAGAATGGTTGAAGGAATTGTAATGAGGTATGAAGAATGATCTATACAAGATCATAGTTTGGTTAGATTAAGCACAGAAGTAACTCAAGAACCATTACTTGTATCTGCTTTGGTATTGCACGTGAAGCTTGATGATGGATGGTGATATCTTGAGGGACTCTAGTGAAGGGAGTCCCATTACACCAGGTAGTGGAGATGCAGAGAAAGTAAGTGGTGAGGGAAGGCATTATGATTTCTCAAGTTGGGTAGCCTAATTTTTGTATGATGGAAATGTATTGTGCTTTCTAAGGATGTATAGCTTGAGTTTCTTATGAGGGAAATGCATTGAATTTCCTTGGTTGAATCGAGGAGGGCGCAACCATATGGTATGGTTCAACCATATCTGATAATTCATGGGTCAAAGGACCCATACCATTGCATTTGGAGCGATGTTTTCAGTAAGATACACCTTTTGTTTCATTGAACAAGATTTATAAATGACTAAGATATAATTATTTTATTGTAGTAGGATTTATCCTTATAGTGGTGAGAAGGGCACAACTATATCCTCTGTGTTGACAATGCTGAAAAATAATGCACCTTGCTTGTTGGTTGAGAGTACCTCTGCTAGTGGATCCATGGCCTCAGCTTGAGGGTGACCTGTTCAAGTATGGCTGGCTTGACTGTGTCTATGGATAGGTGGAAAGTAGTCATGTACTTGAAGCTAGTTTCCCCCTTAATCAGATGAGTATTTTTATTGTATGTTTATTTACAAGATTTTATAGAAGAGTTTATGCTCATGAATATGATTTTATTACATGTTTTATGGTTGTAGGCAGAATCCTATATATTTAAAGCTTATGTGGATTGTACGACTGTATATTACATCCTTTAAATATGATATCGACTTATGTAAAAAGGGTTATGGTTTAATGATATACATATTGATACTTGTTATGATTTCATGTCAATCAATTAAGAGAATTGGACATGTGCCTAAACTTTATGTTAACCTCTTTTCCAACATGGAAGAACATAACATAATCTCTCAGGTGACTCTTGATGTTTGAATTAGGGCCTCCTTCTAAAGTTTTGGTTGTGTTCCGGATTCCAAATTATGACTTCTAACTTCAGAGTCAAAGGGAGTTAGTGTCGATGTATTTGTGAAACGTCGGAGTTCCAATGTTGATGTGGTGATGCTCATGTTGGCATCCAAAATATTGTTGGTATTTTGTTGTTTGGATGGTGCCGGCTTTTGAGACCGTACATGTCGATGCCAAGATCGAAAAATTAATGTGAATGGATCTTCATACTGATGCTAACGCTAAGGTTCTAACATCGAAGTGTCGACGTCTGAATCAGTGTGACTATTGAGAAGAAAATTCAAACCCGTGTTGACGTCAATGTCTGAATTCGGGAGAACCAAGTTCCGAGATAAAAATGTTGGGATAAGTATAGTTACTTAAAAGTGTTGCACTAGCGTTTCAATTTTCAACTCCCGATGTTGGAACCGTCGGAACTGTTTAATTAGTTTTATTAATTAGCTAATTAACTAAATTTTAATCAATAGTTAACATAATTAAACTTTGATTCATAAGTTCCGCTATGCAATAACTTGTTTTAATATTCCCCTGGTCATTTGGTGCTTTTGGCCTTAGTTTTGGGGTTGAGTACGTAACAAAATGGTATCACAGCTTAGGTTTCAAAACCGTGACTGTTGGGCCTTCTATAGATTAGAAACTCTGTGTGTTTAATTTCAAAATTATGATGCATATTTTGTGAAAGATAATTGTGGTGTGCTAATAGTGGTTGGAATGAATACATGACAACATGCAGTGTGAACATTGAGACAAAATTATAAACCCTAATAAAAGAATAAAAGACGAAAGATATAAAGATCATAGTTGAGTTATAGAAGCAACGATGAAGGATGGATCAAGAAGAGGATAAAAGACCATACAACCCTGAAGAAGAATTTTTTTGGATGGGTCCTAGAAAAGAATCAAGGACACGTAGAGATAAAATAAAACTTGAACCCTCAGATCTAGAAAAACCAGTCAAAAATTTGGAAAGAAAAATGAGAACCTATCGAAAAAATAATGAAGGAATCATGCATACCCAATGACAAATTGTGAACAACTTGAAACAAATGCAATAAACCCAAAGATCAACCTAAAGATACCATCCGAGAAGAAGATACCCTGAACCAATAAGAGAATCTAAAGGACCTAGGCCTTATGTAAGGAAACCTCATCATAAAACCTCTTCGGAGAAGAAGAAGAAGACAAAGAAGAAGAAGAAGTACTCCTCAAGTAGCTCTGAGAGAAACCCAAAAATATTTCCAATCAAATATAAGAAGAGGATATTCTATCAGGATGAACTCATGGGTGAGCTAAGAAGGATCAAACCTCCCACCTTCGATGGAGAAGCTAAGAAATGCGAAGATGTTGAATTCTTGTTGTTATGACTCAGAAAATTATTCCAGTTGCATCAATATTCATCAAATTTGGAAGCAAGGGTGTCCATTTACCACTTGCACGACAAGGCATCCATTTGGCGATATCAATTAGTAAAGATAAAAAACATTGATGAAAACGTAATATCATGGGGAAAGTTCAAGAAGTATTTCCAGAAAAGTACCTCTTAGAACATTATTATGAAAAGAAAATGGAATAATTCTTTGAACTTAATCTAGGCCATATGACCATGGAAGTCTATGAGAAAATATTCCTAGAACTATTTATGTATGCAAATTTTGTAAAGGATGAAAAAGTGAAAGTTCATATATTCTTAAGTGGTCTACCAGATCCCTACAAAAACAATGTCCAATACAATAGACCAAAGAATCATAAAATGTAATTTGGAAATAAAAGCATATGTATGATCAGAATAAGAAGAAATCCCCTTATCAAAAGAACTGGAATGAGATGAAGAGAGACAAGCAAGATCATAGGAAGAAAGGTTTGTAGCCTCCAATTTTCCAAAACAGTAACCAACAAGGACAACCTATGTAAGGCAGACCCAAAGGCGATGTTTAAAGAAGATCGAAACCACCTATTGAATGTTGGACATGTAGAGGAAATCACTGTGCCAATAAATTCCCTCTTAAGGGAAGCACTATGGAAAACCTTCGTAACATTCAATCCTCAACTGTTGGTGAGCTAGGAAGCAGTATTCCAAGAATTTAAGCAACCTTGGATGGAAGACAAGCGGATCATCAATCCAAGATGATTGAGGTAACAGGTAACATTGCTAATGTACCTATAGTTCTTTTGCTTGATTCGAGAGTTATCCATAGTTACATTACACCTAACATAGTTGAGAGATGCTACCCGAAGAAAGGTAAGGTTGAAGTAGCAAGTATAGTATATTTGGCCACATGTACCAAGAGGAAGGTCACAGAAATAGTAAAGGAGTTCCCTTTGGACATTAATGGTGTGAAGACTTTTGCAGATCTAAATATCATACCCTTGGGTTCATATGATATGTTGATTGGTTGGATGCACATCATGACGTTCTTGATTGTCACAACAAGACGTATTCATGCTTAGATGAAGAAGGAAATCAAGTGTTAGTAAGGGGTATACTGAGACCTGTATCTTTGAGGTGGGTCATGAATATACAGTTGAAGAAGAGCTTTAGAAAAGGTTATCTGTTGTATGTAACCTATATGAGGGAAACTAAATATGGAAGGGAACCAGAATTGTAGGAATATCTGGTGTTACAAGAGTTTGAACATGTTTTTCAAGAAATGTCAAGAATTCCACCAGAAAGGGATATTGATTTCTCTATTGATTTGGTTCCAGGAACAATCCCTTCATCTAAAGCACCATACAGGATGAGTACACCAGAGATGAAAGAGTTGCAGATGCAATTAGAAGAAATTTTGAAGAAAGGTTAAATAAGGCCTAGTGTGTCACCTTAGGGATCCCTTGTGTTGTTTGTGAAGAAGAAATATGGAACTCTAAGACTTTGCATAGGATGCATAAAGATTTACAAAGCCACAATCAAGAACAAGTATCATTTTCCATGACATGTTTGATCAACTAAGAGGAGCCAAGGTATTTTCAAATATAGACCTGAGATCTGGGTATCACCAAGTCAAAATCAAGAATGAGGACAACTATAAGAAATATTTCAGAACAAGGTATGGACACTACGATTTCAATTGTACCTTTTGTATTGACAGATGCACCAACAACATTCATCAATTTGATTGATGGAAATTTCAGAAAGTACTTGGACAAGATTATGATTGTATTCTTAGATGACATCCTCATCTATTCCAAGTCAGAAGTGAAACATGGTAAGCATCTAAGGTTAGTGATGCAAGTACTTAGAAAACATCAATTTTTTCCAAGCTAATTAAGTGTTCATTCTATCAGAATAGGATCCAGTACTTGGGACACATCATAATAGAAGAAGGTACCTGAGTGGTTCTTGAAAATATAAGAGCTATAATCGATTGGCATACATCGAAGAATGTATCATAAGTAAGGTATTTTATGGGATTATCATCCTACTACAAGAGATTCATAGAAGGATTCTCAAGAATAGCACACCCCATCACATCCTTTCAGTACAAGGGCATGAAGTTCAAATGGAATTTTAAGTGTGAAGACAACTTCTAGAGACTCAAGAAGTTGCTTACTAGTGCACTAGTTCTAAAGATTGCAGATCCTTATGGAGGCTTTGTAGTGTGCACAGATGTATGTAAGAAAGGCGTTGGTGGACTATTGACGTAGGAGGGACATGTGATCAGTTACAAATCCAGGAAGTTGAAAGAACATGAGCAAAATTATGTCACTCGTGATTTGAAGCTTACCGCCATTATTCGTGCCTTGAAGATATTGAGACTTTACTTGATGGGTAAGAAGTTTGAGTTAAGAATTGATCATGATGGATTAAAGTATTTGTTTGAGCATCCTACACTGAATGCCATGAAGAGAAGGTAGATTGGATTGCTTTGTGAATATGAATTTGACATCAATCACATCAAAGGGAAGGAAAACAAGGTAGTTGATTCCCTCAATAGGAAGATACATGTGATGCATGTAGCAAGAATCAGTACATGTACATCAGATATGAAAGATAGGATCATGGAATCCTATCCTACATATGAACATTACCAGCAGGTAAGAGATGGTTTGCAGCAGCAAGAAGCACCTCATAAATTTGATAAGTACAGATTGGGAGAGAATGGGATTCTCTTGCATAAGGATAGAGTTTGTGTGCCAGACTCTAGAGATTTAAGAAATATGGTTCTAAAGGAAATGCATAATGTGTCTTATGATGGGAATTCGGGATATCAAAAGATAGGCATGGCGGTAAGGAAGCAATATTATTGGTCAGGAATGAAGAATGATGTTGTGGAATACATAACTAAATGCATGGAATTTCAGAAAGTGAAAGTGGAGCGTCGACATCCAGCTGGTTTGTTGCAGCCATTGCATAATACTCGAATGGAAATTGGATGTGGTGACTATATACTTCATCACAAAGTTGCCTAGGGCGATATCATAGCATGACACCATCATGGTGGTGGTGAACAAGTTGAGCAAAGTGGCTCAATTTGTCCCAGTAAGGACAACCCATACAACATCTAATATTGCAGAGATATTTATGAAAAACATTACTAGATTGCATGGAATTGCAAACTCTATAGTGTCAGATAGAGATTCCAAGTTTATTGGTAACTTTTGGAAAGACTTGTTCTAAGGATTTAGCACATATTTGAACATGAGTACAACATACCGTCCTCAGACAGAAAGAGTCAATCAGGTGACTAAGGATATGTTGAGGATGTATGTGATGGGCCAACCATCCAACTGGGAGAGTTATTTGCACTTGGTAGAGTTTTCTTATAACAATGGATATCATGCCTCTCTGAATATGAGCCCTTTAGAGAAATTGTATGGGAGGAACTGCAATTCTCCTGTCAGCTGGGACAATTCGACAAACATAATCATTGTTGGACTAGAACTTTTGAAGGACATGGAAGATCAAATGGTCAAGATAAAGAAGAAATTGAAAGCATCTCGAGATAGACAGAAAATCTACGTAGATAAGAAGAGAACCGAAAGACAATTTAATGTCGGAGAGCATGTATTTTTGAAAGCCAGGCCCAAAAAGAGCTCCCTAAACTTGGGGAACTGCTCTAAACTAGTTGTTAGATGCTGTGAACCCTTTGAGATCCAAGCTATGATAGGACTTGTTGCATATGATCTTGCTTTTCCTTCTTGCAGTAAAGTACATAATGTTTTTCGTGTATGCTTGTTAAAAAGGTATATACCTTATGCTAACCATGTGCTTTGTTGGAATGCAATACATGTGGAACCGAAAGGGTGTTTCCCAATACAACCAGTTGTCATTGTGGGAAGTGTCCAGAAAAATATATGTTTAAGAATTCGACAGTTTATTGTCAACCCAGAGCTCATAAGATTCGAGGTGCTCACACCTAATCTAACATAATCTAGCCTTTATACTAACCAACACACTTTAATAGTAAAAAACACTGTAAACTACCAAATATAAATTGTATGTACCTATTACAAATTGCAAAGTACATTAATCTACAAATTACATACATCAAATACTACAAATTCAAACTTCAATATTTTTAATTACAAAGCTACAAACTAAATACTCTAAAATACAAATTAAAAATAAAATCATTAACCATAAATTTACAAACTAGATTTTAAAGAAGTAAATACAAGTTTTTTTTTTCTATACTTATTACAAACTAGAAACTTCATAAATCGAATAAATACAATTTTCAAAATACAAGATTTTATTAATTTCAAAACTACGAATTACTTTAAAATATATATATATATATATATTATCAAAAGTAAATATAAGTTTTTGTTTTCTTCAATACTTATTACAAACTACAAACTTCATAAATTGAATAAATACAATTTTCAAAATACAAGATTTTATTAATTTCAAAACTACGAATTACTTTAATATATACCAAATTTTCTTCAGGGTTCGATAGACCAAATTTTGGTCTCAGAGGACGTTAACCACCATCATCATCATATATATATATTATCAATTCTAAACCACAAAATTACAACCGAAATTCTACAAGTTCAAATAACAACCACAAAATTTGATAAATTATAAATTTTGGCCGGTCCTCACGGATCTCACAACACGAATTGTACAAAAAATTATTTCCAGAAGTCATTGACTAAAGTTGCGGGCAGATTAAATTACAGAGGAGCTACACGTGATGACTGTGCCTGTTCATAATACGGCCCCCTTAAATAGCATCCAGAGTCTTGAGCGGTTTCTCGCTGATGTATTCAACGTTGTATGCTTTTACCTACTGTCATAAAACAAATCTTATTAAAGTATGCTCACGTGTAATGCATTGCACAACAACTTAAGTTTATAAATGGATTTGCATATTGGCAATCTTAGGATTAAAAATTAAACTATTAGAGTGATTCACATTTATAGGATTAAAAATTAAACAATTACAATGATTCACATTTATTTAAATAATAATAATTTATTTATGAGTATTTTAAATTTAAAATGAATTTTATTAAAAATAACTTAGTATGGATAGTTTTAAAGTAAAATAATGATTATTTTAATGTATTATTTTTTCGTCAAATTTTGGTAGAGCAAACGGTCAAGAGGGGTTTCATTTGCTTGGCGGCCTAGGATCAAAACCCGCTATTCCTGGAAGGCGACATTTAAATCCAACCATGCTAAGGGTTGGTGCGGCCAGGCCGGGTGCAATCCCCGGGTGATTTTGATGGCTTAGATGCCCCTGGATTGTGGTTTCTCAAACCAAAGGTTCCCTCAACAAGTCACAGGACCCTTAACCAACAAAAAAATATGTATGTTTTTTCAACTATTTATTGTTTAAATATAAAATAATGTAAATTAATGAATTAAAGCTTATCATCTAGCTATAACTCTAGTATCTTTATGCAAATAGTTAAGAGACAAAGGTAAGTCAACTAATCATAATGTTATAAAGTGTAAGCTAGAGAATTTATAAGAAGCATGATTTAATATATCATCGAAAATCAAGCCTAGTGTGGAATTCAGCTCGAATGCCACAAGTAAATTTCCACAAAAAGAGTGTATGCAAGCTCAAGGTCAAGAATTCCACAATCACCATGAATAATACATTACAAATCAATAAATTAAATGTCTTTTAACTTTTTTAGTTTTTAATTGATAGATTAAAAGGAAAGACAATCTTTTGAATGGTAAATATATCAAATTATGGTAAATTGTGTTGTCAAGATAGTATAATATAGTTAGGAAAGGAGCAATTTTGGGGGCCCATCGAGAAGAAAATTCAAGCTACTCCACAACACAGAGATCAGGCATCTAAAGGTCCAATGAACTCATTACAGTCTTAAAAATGTTACATGGGAGCTAGAAGATGTTGTAAGTGAAGCATACCCTCATCTATTTTGAAGTCTTGATATATTGTGGCATGCATGTAATAAGTATGCATCGAGAATGATGCATTGTTTAAGGAGAGGGGAGATGTAATACCCCTAGTGTGCTAAGCCCCTCGATATATGTTGTGATTATTATTGTGTTGTTACATGGCACTAGGTTCTTGGACTATGGGCATTGTTATTATTATTTGCTTTTAATTAAATGACCAGCTTCAACATGGATGTAACACCCCGGTTTTGACTCTGTTGCATTAAATGTACATGATGTATATATTGTAATGAATCGTGGTGTGGAGCTAAAGGAAAAAGCCCCACCATCGATTTAGTTGTGTTATGTTTTGGCGAACGGAATCACTGCCGATGGTCTATCGTGGTATACGACATATATTAAGTTTTGTCATCATGTAAATATGCATCTTTAATTAAATAACCCAACCAGCTATGTTCGCGGCAACTAAATTGAGAAGGGGCATGATTCTCATAAGGATAAGGGGGGGGGGGATGTCAAACCTTGAACCAATGGGGAAAAATCCATGTGTCACCACCCTGTTTGATTTGCCCATCTTTCATTGTCTTATCCAACTACCACTTTAATGCTCTGCGGAGTAGTTGAGGTAGTTTGCGGTAGGATTGTCAGTCCTTGCCCACACGCACACTCCACCAGTGAATCGAACCTCATGTTGGGCAGAAGAAATGACTACGCCCATCATTCCACTCTCTCCATGACGGTGTTGTGAACACTCCCGCACTTCCGACTCACCATTCTCCATTGTCGCTCATCCTCACGCAAGGAAAAACGCCCTGTGTCTCACGCAGAGGAATTATTTTTCTGTTTGGTCCCACGCAGCCAAGAGAGGGAGTCGTTTCGACTATCATTCGCGTTTTCCACAGAGAGGTATATGGTGTGTTTCCATCCGTATATTGGGATCTGGTGTAAATTTCTCTCATGCACAAGTTGGGAGGCTGATTTTCCTTCCCCATTGCGATTTGTGTAAGTCTTCCTGGTGGCTTCATTGTTGAGAATGGATTGTTGTTTCCCCACGTTGCTCGTTGTGTCTGTTTTACATTTTGGGACTGTTGTAGGTTTTTTTGGAGTTGTTTTGGCCACGATAGGGCCAAGAACGACTCAGGAGTTGTTTTCCTTGCCCAAGCTGTGAATCGCTTGTGTGACTGCGTGTATGTAGTGGTTGGTCTTCGGACTGTGTTGGGAGCAGGGATGGGGGGCTTGGTTTGCTTGATCAACCTGGTGTGTTTGGAAACCACACAAAGAGAGCTAGAGAACTGGCTTTCTTCTCCACAACCCCTGAATAGCACTGGAAGGGAAGTCAGGGCCTGAGGGACTGTGCAGCAGAGAAGGGACTAATTCCTTGTGTTGGGTGTGTGTGGGTATCTTAGAAGTCAGGCTAGTTCTGGTGTAGGTGTTCCTAGCTCTGTAATGGGATCACCAACTTAGCATTTAACCTTTCCCAGTTCCTTGATGGCCTGATAAACCTGACCATGTTGGCTTGGTTGTCTTGTTGATGGCCTGATAAACCCAACTGTGTTGGCTTGGCTGTCTTGTTGATGGCCTGATAAACCCAACTATGTTGGCTTGGCTGTGTTTTGTGTATCCTTGGCTATGTGTAAGCCTGCTTGTTCCTTGTTCCTTGGGGAGTCATGCCCAGCTCGAGGGTGGCAGCATTGTTGAGAGATTTAGGAGCATGCTAGCCTATGGTTGGGAGGAACGTTGCAGCGACGTAGCTAGTTGCGGGATGAGTTCTTTATGAGATAAGTAATCTTGTCTATTTTACTTCTGCAATCATATTTACTATTAATGAATATGATGAACATGTTGAATGCTTGTATGAATGTATGTTTGCTTCTGCTGTATGATAAATAATCATGTATGTATGTTCTAGTTCAAAGCATTTTGTTTTAGCATTTTATGTACATACATGTTCATGGGGCGGTTTCCCGGATGGTTAATGCCATGGTAGCGTCCTCTTCGTCGGTCGGTGGGTTGGGGACGTTACATTGTGGTATCAAAGCTCATGTTGTAGCATGGGCCTGAATGGACCCTGAAGATGGAGTGATAGAGGCAGGATTTCCTTCTGTCCAGCAGAGATCAGAAATTTATGATAGAAAATTTCTTGAAAATTTTGTTGAAAATTTTGTCTAAGTGCCTGAACAGTCGGCCCATTGGAAGACTAAGTGGAAAGCTTCTCCGATGTAGCAGAGAGCTAGACGGAAGATCACCCGAGGGAGGAAGAACTTGTGAATTTTCTCTAAGTGATCGTCGGCCGTCGACGAAGGTTAGTGGAAGCTGGAGCCGCAGTTTTGGTAGAGAGCCACCGAAGACCGCCAAAACATCGGCCCTTTTTAGTTGAAGGACCGTCCGAAAAAGGCCATCGGCAATCAACGACAGTTAGCTGTTTGGATCGACGGAAGTTAGTTGTTCGTGCGCCCACCATTGCGGCCGCCTAAGAGACTATCCATCTGATGGACAACGCATCTGACTGCCGATGTTGTAATGATCAGTGCTTCCAATTTCTGATATGCCACCATTGGAAAACCTTAGTTGTTGGGTTCGCCGACACATAGCACTTAGTGGTTCCAACCACCGATAGATGTTATGTTCCGTGGAAAGAAGAGGGGAAATTTTTTTGAAAATTTTCTCTAAGTGTTGAAGACCATCAGCGATCGGCGAAAGATAGTGGTTTGGACCACCGATGCGTCGGAAGAAGATTAGTTGAACAGACTGTCGATGAAGTTGGAAGGATTTAGTTGTTCGCGCACCCGCCGTTGCAGCTATTTAGTAGACTATCCTTCCGATGGACAGTTGTTCCGAACGTCGATGCCGCAGTGACTAGGGGTTCTAACCGTCGATAGGATTGTCGCTGCGGAAACCCCAGAGAGTTCGTTGGCCGCCATTGTGGCTGCCCATGGAACTAGCCTCTCGATGAGTAGAGGATCAGATCACCGACGCGGTAGTGTTTAGTGGATCCGATCCCCGATATCCTAGCATCCCCGATAAAGATCGGAAGCCTAGATGACTATAGATCCGACACACCGGAGAAAAGTAGGCAAACAGATCACCTATGAACAGCGGAGGAAGTTAGTTGTGATGACCACTGAAACGTCAAAATGTTAGTTGGGATGAGACCCGATCCTGTACAAGGAAATTTTGAGTTTTTCAAGTGGGATTTCTTAGCAAATTTTGGTTGTTTTTCTGTGGGATTTTCAGCGATTTTTCAGTGGATTTTCAGGGCTGAAAAGGAGAAAGTGGCAGCGATATTATGCGCCAGATTGCGTGAAAACCAAAGATTTACAAAAAAATCCCCCTTGACCCCCGTCATCCCACTCAGACAGACGTTCTTTGATGAAGAAAATCTTGTGTTTGGGAAAATTTGTTATTTTATGATTTTTCCAAGAGAAGGTAAGTAAATCTGATTTATATCAATGTTATGCATCTAACAGTTGTGTTACTAACACGTTTGCAAAATCATAGTCACCTTCAAGGGAAGTATTCCAGGTAGTGCAGTTTGGTAAGTAAGTGGTGGTTCAGTTATGAGAACCCATAATGGATATGATGCTCGGGATTCTTACGAGCGTGCCTGAGATGCCATGGGAGAAAATGTCCGTAATGAAAATGATGACATAGAGTCTAATGGAAGGAGATTCCAAGAGACGCTGTCAGATGTTGCAGCCACCATGAGAAGCTTGATTAAAGCCCAGGAAGAGCAACACCAGCTGAATGTTGCAATGTTGCAGAGTTTAACAGACTTGCAAAGAAAGATAGACTCTGGATGAGGTACAGCAAGACCAGAAGGAAGTAAGAGCAGTACTAGGAGAAGGAGAAGGACTTCTAGTGGATCATCTGAATCTGAAGAATCCAACGGGGATTCCAGTACTTCTTCTCATAAAAGAAAAAGAAAGAGACACCATAGGGATCGCTCTTGGGATGAATTTAAGAAGGCTAAACCTCCTACATTTAATGGTGAGGTAAAGACTGGACAAGAAGATGAAGCTTGGCTTCTTGGGATAAAGAAGTACTTTCAAGTTCAGGATTATTCGGGAAACATGAAGGCAATAGTTGCCATATTCAATCTGAATGGAAGGGCATCCATTTGGTGGGAACACTTCAAGCAAGTAAAGAGGATCAATGAAAGGAGACTTAAGTGGAAACAGTTGAAGAAGTACTTCAAGCAGAAATACCTCTCTGACAGGTCTTATGATAACAAGATTAAGGAGTTCCATGAGCTGAGATTGGGACAACAAACCATGGAAGAGTATGCAAATAAGTTTTTGGAGCTGTTGAGGTATGTTCGGTACATCAGAGATGAAAAAGTGAAGGTCCGGCGTTTTGTGAGTGTATTACCTCAGTCTTACAAAGATAGAATTGAGTTCTATGAGCCTAGAACTCTTGAAGAAGCAATAAGGAAGGCTAAGTATTGCTATGAGCAAAGAAAAGGTAAACCGTATTACCATAAGGCATGGAAGGACAAGAAGAATGAGAAGTTTGACCAAAGAAAGAAAGGTTTCAAACCTTCTAACTTCAGGAATCAGCAGAAGCAGCCATCCCAAGCTGTGAGTAAGCCAGTTGGAGTGATAGGAGAAAAGCCTAAAGATCCACAACAGAATAGAGGACCACTTCAATGTTGGAGATGTGGAGGACCCCACATGCGTAGAACTTGTCCACCTGAGAATGAGAGTGCAAGACCGGCTTATAACATTCAAGAAGCAGAAACAGTGGGTCAAGTAGCAAGGGCAGTCCCTAGGATTTATGCAGCACTGGAGGACCGCCAAGCAGATCACCAGTCAACTGTGGTTGAAGTAGTAGGTAAGGTTGTTGAGCAATATGTTTCTATTTTGATTGACCCTGGTTCTACTCATAGTTACATTACTCCTAGAGTAGTGGAGATTTGTGCTTTTAAGAAAGTAAAGCATAGGAAGTCTTGGTTAGTTCAGCTAGCCACTGGGACTAAGAGAAAAGTTAGTGAAGTGGTAGAGAAATGTCCATTGGTCATGAATGGATTGGTCACTTGCGTAGATCTGAATGTTCTACCAATTGGTTCCTATGATGTTCTCATTGGAATGGATTGGTTAGAAGCTCACATGGTGAAGCTTGACTGTTACAATAAGACTTTCGAATGCATGAATGAAGAAGGGAACCTAGTAGTTGTGAAATCTATTCCAAAGGTGATTTCAGTACGGAAGGTTTCAGCAATGCAGTTAAAGAAGTTTTGTAGGAAAGGTTTCCAGTTGTATGCAGTTCATATTTTGGAGACATCAGGAGATGAAACTCCTAGGTTGGAGGACTATCAAGTGTTACAGGAATTCAAGGACGTGTTTCCTGATGAGATTCCAGGGATTCCTCCAAAGAGGGACATTGATTTCACTATTGAACTTGTGCCAGGAGTAGCACCAGTGTCGAAGGCACTCTACAGGATGAGTACACCGGAGATGCTAGAATTGAAGATGCAACTGCAAGAGTTGTTCGAAAAGAAGTATATCCGGTCAAGTGTGTCTCCTTGGGGAGCACCAGTTCTGTTTGTAAAGAAGAAAGATTGGACACTCAGGTTATGTATTGATTATAGACAATTGAACAAGGTTACTGTGAAGAATAAATATCCTTTTCCTAGGATTGATGACCTCTTTGATCAAATGATGGGAGCAAGGGTATTTTCCAATATTGACTTGAGGTATGGTTACCATTAGGTGAGAATCAAGGATGAAGACATTCATAAGACAGTCTTCAGGACAAGGTATGGGCATTATGAGTTTGTAGTGGTACCATTTGGTCTCACAAATGCACCAGCTACATTTATGTGCCTTATGAATAGTGTCTTCAGCAGGTATTTGGACAAGTTTGTTCTTGTTTTCCTTGATGACATTCTTGTTTATTCTAAGAATGAGGAAGAACATGAAGAGCATTTGAGATTGACATTGAAATTGCTCAGGGAGCATCACCTGTACGCAAAACTGAGCAAGTGTGACTTCTATAGAGATAGAATTCAGTACTTGGGTCACATTATCTCAGAGGAGGGTATATCTGTGGACCCTGAAAAGATTGAAGCCATTATGAATTGGCCTACTCCAAGAAATGTGACAGATGTAAGATCTTTTATGGGACTTGCAGGATACTACCAGAGGTTCATTGAGGGATTCTCCAAAGTTGCACATGCCATCACTTCTTTGCAAAAGAAGGGGATGAAGTTTAAATGGACATCAAGGTGTGAAGAAAGCTTCCAGCAGTTGAAGAATCTTCTCACCAGCGCACCAGTATTGAAGGTTGCAGATCCATAGAAAGACTTTGTGGTGTGTACCGATGCATGTGGACAAGGGCTTGGAGGAGTCCTTATGGAGGACAACCACGTGATATGTTATGAGTCAAGAAAGCTAAAAGAGCATGAGAAGAACTATGACACTCATGATCTAGAGCTTGCAGCCATAATACATGCCCTCAAGATGTGGATGCATTACTTGATGTGTAGAAGATTTGAGCTCAGAACAGACCATTGTGGTCTGAAGTATTTGTTTGATCAGCCTAGTCTGAACGCTAGGCAAGCAAGATGGCTGGAATTTTTATGTGAGTTTGATTTTGAAATCAAGCACATAAAAGGAAAATAAAACAAGGTAGTTGATGCACTCAGCAGGAAGGCACAGTAAATGCATGTGGCATCTCTTAGTATTTTCCAACCAGATTTGAGGCAGCAGATTGTTAATCATACTGCTGGAAATGAATTGTATAAGCAGGTAAAAGACAAATTGCAGCAGCAAAGTTTTGAGAAGAGGTATGAGGGATATAAATTGGAAGAAGATGGACTTCTTACTTATAAAGGTAGAATTTATATTCCGAATGCAGCAGATTTGAGGAGAGCTGTTATGGATGAAATCCATCAAGCTCTGTATTCTGGTCAACCCAGGATATCATAAGACAATTGCTACAGCAAGAAGGCAGTACTTTTGGCCAGGAATGAAAAAGGACATGGCTGAATACATTTCAAGGTGCATGAAATGTCAACAGGTAAAGGTTGAGCATCAACATCCAGTAGGCTTGTTGCAACCTTTTCCAGTTCCAAAATGGAAATGGGAAGTTATTTCCATGGATTTTATTACAAGATTGCCGATGACCTGGAGACAACATGATTCCATCATGGTTGTGGTGGACAAGTTGACAAAGGCAGCGCATTTTATACTAGTTAATTCTACGCATAAGACTGATGACATTGCAAATATCTTCATGAAGGATATTTTCAAATTGCATGGATTGCCGAAGGCAATAGTCTCTGACCGTAATGTCAAGTTTACTTCCAATTTTTGGAAGGGGTTGTTTGCAGATTTGGGTACAAAGCTAAACTTCAGCACTGCATACCATCCTCAAACAGATGGGCAAACGGAGAGAGTTAATCAGGTTCTTGAAGATATGCTTCGCTTGTACATGACGGACAAACCAACCAAGTGGGAAGATTACTTGCACTTAGTAGAGTTTGCTTATAACAATGGACAGCAGGAATCCTTGGGGATGAGTCCATATGAAGCTTTGTATGGGAGAAGGTGTAGGACAACTGTGGCTTGGGATAATCCAGTGAACAGGATTGTGCTTGGACCAGAATTGCTCAAGGAAATGGAGCAAGAGGTTGTAAAGATCAGGCAAAATCTGAAAGCAGCACATGACAGACAGAAAAGCTATGCAGATAAGCATAGGGTGAATAGGGAGTTCAGTGTTGGGGACCATGTTTACCTCATAGTGAGGGAAAAGAAGAGTTCCTTGAAGCTTGGAAGTTGTGCCAAGCTGTCACCAAGATATTGTGGGCCATTTGAAGTGCTTGAAAGAATAGGGCTAGTTGCATATAGACTTGCATTGCCTGCTAGCACTAGAGCTCATAATGTTTTTCATGTTTCTTTGCTTAAGAGATATGTACATGATCCTAACCATGTGATAAATTGGGATGTGATTCAGGTGGAACCTGAGGGAGAGTTCCGAACTGAGCCAATGCGCATCCTCGACAGGAACGTCACAATGCTCCGAAACCGGGCCATAGGTCAGGTAAAGGTGCAATGGGAGCACTACGGACCTGAAGAGGCTACGTGGGAGCTGGAGGATGCCATGCGATTGGCACATCCATTTTTGTTCAATTCTACGTAACACTGAGGCAATACCAATGTAGCATTTTGTTCAAATTTTGTAAAGCACTGAGGACAGTGCTATTGAAGGGGGAGGGGAATGTAACACCCCGGTTTTGACCCCATTGCATTAAATGTACATGATGTATATATTGTAATGATTCATGGTGTGGAGCTAAAGGCAAAATCCCCACCATCGATTTAGTTGTGTTATGTTTCGGTGAACGGAATCGTTGCCGATGGTCTATTGTGGTATACGACATATATTAAGTTTTGTCATCATGTAAATATGCATCTTTAATTAAATAACCCAACCAGCTATGTTCGCGGCAACTAAATTGAGAAGGGGCATGATTCTCATAAGGATAAGGGGGGGGATGTCAAACCTTGAACCAATGGGGAAAAATCCATGTGTCACCACCTTGTTTGATTTTCCCATCTTTCCTTGTCTTATCCAACTACCATTTTAATGCTCTGCAGAGTAGTTGAGGTAGTTATTTTGCTAGGGAGTGGAGTGTGGCAGGATTGTCAGTCCTTTCCCACACGCACACTCCACCAGCGAATCGAACCTCACGTTGGGCAGAAGAAACGACTACGCCCATAATTCCACTCTCTCCATGACTGTGCTGTGAACACTCCCACACTTTCGACTCGCCATTCTCCATTGTCGCTCATCCTCATGCAAGGAAAAACGCCCTGTGTCTCACGTAGAGGAATTATTTTTCTGTTTGGTCTCATGCAGCCAGGAGAGGGAGCCGTTTCAACTGTCATTTGCGTTTTCCACAAAGAGGTATCTGGTGTGTTTCCATCTGTATATTGGGATCTGGTGTAAATTTCTCTCACGCACAGGTTGGGAGGCTGATTTTCCTTCCCCATTGTGATCTGTGTAAGTCTTCTTGGTGGCTTCATTGTTGAGAACGGACTGTTGTTTCCCCACATTGCTGGTTGTGTCTGTTTTACATTTTGGGACTATTGTAGCTTGTTTTGGAGTCGTTTTGGCCATGATAGGGCCAAGAACGACTCAAGAGTTGTTTTCCTTTCCCAAGTTGTGAATCGCTTATGTGACTGCGTGTATGCAGTGGTTGGTCTTCGGACTGTGTTGGGAGCAAGGATGGGGGCTTGGTTTGCTTGATAAACCTGGTGTGTTTGGAAACCACACAAACAGAGCTAGAGAGATGGCTTTCTTCTCCACAACTCTTGAATAGCACTGGAAGGGAAGTCAGGGCCTGAGGGACTGTGTAGCAGAGAAGGGACTGATTTCTTGTGTTGGGTGTGTGTGGGTGTCTTAGAAGTCAGGCTAGTTCTAGTGTAGGTGTTCCTATCTCTGTAATGGGCTCACCAGCTTAGAATTTATCCTTTCCCAGCTCCTTGATGGCCTGATAAACCTAACCATGTTGGCTTGGCTGTCTTGTTGATGGCCTGATAAACCCAACTGTGTTGGCTTGGCTGTGTTTTGTGTATCCTTAGCTATGTGTAAGCCTGCTTGTTCATTGTTCCTTGGGGAGTCATGCCCACCTCAGGGGTGGCAACATTGCTGAGAGATTTAGGATCATGCTAGCCTATGGTTGGGTGGAACGTTGCAGCGACATAGCTGGTTGTGGGACGAGTTCTTTATGAGATAAGTAATCTTGTATATTTTACTTCTGCAATCATATTTACTGTTAATGAATATGATGAACATGTTGAATGCTTGTATGAACGTATGTTTGATTTCGCTGTATGATAAATAATCATGTATGCATGTTCTAGTTCAAAGCATTTTGTTTTGGCATTTTATGTACATACATGTTCATGGGGCGGTTGCCCGGATGGTTAATGCCATGGTAGCGTCCTCTTCGTTGGTTGGAGGGTCGGGGACGTTACAATGGACAACTAATTTGGCTGGGGGGTCATGGATTCCACATGTGAGGGGGGGTTGGGGAATAGGATTTGTGGCTCTCTCTAACAACACTCTTTTTTCATTTTATCCTATGCTGGTACTATTGAACCAGACTCTTGTGTTGGTGGGCCTTCCTTGGTGTTTAGTTGGATTTCCACTTCTTAAATGTTCCTCTTTGGTTGCTTGTAACTTCCTTTTTGTAGGTTACACTTGGTGTTATAACCCCACTTGTACAAGTGCGCCTCACTAGCTATTTTTATCCTTGACACCTCAAGAGTTGTGTGACTTCTGGTGTAACCCCTCTTTTTCTATTTAGGGAAGGAATCCTTTGCTTGTGTAATTTCCTCTCCACCTATTGTTTTGGTAGGTTGGAGTGTTTTATTTTGGAATTCGAGTGAGCCTTTGTGGGAATTCGAATGGGTCTTCTAGTAACTCCTGATAACTAGTGCAGTTACTCTCCAACTAACCTGGGTCATACCTTAACCAGTGGATTCAAATTGATATAAGGGGATTCAAATCATCTCTCCCTGGTTCCTCTTGGTTGATTATGCCCGCTCTCTTGGAAAATTTGAATTTGTGTGGATGGACTCAATTGCTTGAAGAAGGATTAAAGGCCTTGTAATGAGGTATGAAGACTGATCTATGATGGATCGTGGTCTGGATGATTGAACACTAAAGTACCTCAAGGACTATTACTTGTCTCTGCTTTGGTCTTGTATGTGAATCCCAAAAGTGGATGGTGATATCCCGAGGGACTGTAGTGAAGGGAATCCCATTGCACCAAGTAGCGAAGAGGAAGAGAAAGTAAGTGGTGAAAGAAGGTGTTGTAATTTCTCGGGTTGGGTAGCCTAAGTTTCCTGTGATGGAAATGTATTGTACTTTCTCAATATGTATAGCTTGAGTATCCTGTGAGGGAAATGCATTGAATTTCCTTGGTTGAACTGAGGAAGTAGAAACCATATGGTCTTTTTTGATCATCTCTAAGCATTCCTAGGTCACGAGACCTATAATATTGCATCCAGAGTGACGTTTTTTAGTAAGGTACACCTTTTTTTTCGTTAAAAAAGATTGTTGAATGGCCAAGATATACTTTTTTTACTGTGGCAGGATTTCCCCTCACAGTGGTGAGAAGGGTGCAACTATATGCTCTATGTTGACGATGGTGGAAAAAAATGCACCTTACTTGTTGGTTGAGAGTACCTCCACTTGTGGATCCATAGCCTCAGCTCGGGGGTGATCTATTCAAGTATGGATGACTTGACCATGTATATGACTAGGTGGAAAGTAGTCATGTTGAAGCTAGTTTTCCCCTTAACCATAGTGACTATTTTATTGTATGCTTATTTATGAAATTTTATAAAGGAGTTTATGCTCATGAGTATGATTTTATTATATTTTTTTATGGTTGTAGATGGAATCCTATCGATTTAAAGCTTATGTGGATTGTATGACTATATATGACATCCTTCAAATATGATATCGACTTATGTTTAAATGGTTATGGTTTAATGTTGTAGATCTGGTTACTTGTCATGATTTCATATCAATCATTTTAGAGAATTTGACATCTGCCTAAACCTCCCATTAACCTCTTTTTCAACCTGGAAAAATGTAATCTCTGAGGTGACTCTTAATGTTCTAATATCGCAGTGGTGATGCTGACAATAGAATTGAGGTCACCTTTTGAAGTTGTGGTTGGGTTCTAGATTTAGAATTCCGAGTCAGAGGGAGTTATCATCAATGTATTTGTGAAACACCAAAGTTACGATGTTGATGCGGTGATTCCAATGTCAGTGTTGGAAAGCTCATTGGTAGTTTGTTGTTTGGTTGGTGTCGACTTCCAAGACTCGGTGTGTTGACACTGGGATAAAAAAATAAATGTGAATGGATCATCATACTAATTTCGATGCCGAGGTGCCAACACCAATGTGTCTACGTAAGAATCGATGTGATTGTTGAGGATAAAATTTAGATATGTGCTGACATCTAGTGTCTGACGTCGGGAGAATCGAGTTCCGAAATCAGAATCTCGGGATTGGTGTAGCAATTTAAAAATGTTTCAGTAGTGTTCTGATTCCCGACTCCTTATGTCAAAATCATCGGGACTATTTAATTACTTTTATTAATTAGCTAATTAACTAAATTTTAATCAATAGTTAAGAGAATTAAGCTTTAATTCATAAGTTTTTGTGTGGAATGACTTGTTCCAGTATTCCCCCGGTCATTTGGTGCTTTTGGCCTTAGTTTTTGGGTCATGTATGTTACAAAGTCTTTTATACCATCTATATAACCAATAAAGATACTTTTTTTAAACTTTATTATCCAACTTACTCCTATTTTTCTTCGGAACATTCACATAAGCATCACAACCCAAAAATATGATATGTTTAATAGAGGGATCTTTACTAGTCCATACCTGATGTTGAGTTTTGACAACCAATGTTGATGTAGGTGAATGATTTACCAAGTAACATGTAGTATCCACTACTTATTCCTAAAATTCCTATGATATCCCTACACCACTATGCATACACCTTGCATTCTCCATCAACATCATGTTCATCCTTTCTACAATTTCATTATGTCAAAGTGTGTATGGAGTAGTCTTTTTCCTTTCGATTCCACACTTTGTACAAAATTCCTCAAACTTATTTTAGTGGAACTCTCCACCATTGTCTATCCTCAACACCTTTATTTTCTTATATGTCTAGTTTTCTACAAAATCTTTAAACTCTTTAAATTACTGAAAAACCTTAGTTTTCTTATAAAGGAAATATACCCACGTGTTTCTTGAGAAATAATTAATGAATGAGTCATAATATAGAGAATTACCCGATGATGGAATAGGAACAAGTCCAAACACATCATTGTGTATTAACTCCAAGATTCATTTTGTTGTTGTAGCACCAAATAGGAATATCACCCAATTATGTTTACCATATATATAATTTTCACATAAATCAAAATCCAATGAGCAATGAGGCATACCTTCAACCATACCTTTACCATGTAATTTGTGAAGGCCCTTCTCTCCAATGTGTCCCAATCTTTGATGCCATAACATTCTCTTTTGCATTGAATTTTTTTTATAACAACAAAGTTGTTAAGCCCGTCATTAAAAGTGCTTCCCCATTGCTTGTATAGAATTCCAAACTAAAATCCCAACATAAACACCATTGCTCCTCCAACCATGTTGCATGTGTCTTTCTCAAATACAATATGCATGCAACACATTATAAAACTTGGCGAGAACTTTATAATAAAAAAGAGAACTCTTTCTAGGCCCATAAAGCCCATATTTTTGCATAAAAAACAGCACCTAAATCTTAAAGTGATGTTACTAGTAGCACCATTTTTTTAGGAGATAAAATTACCACTTTTTGAAAACCTTGATCAACATCGATTCAACCCTATATCAACCCCGAATCAAAAAGTGGTTCTATCGATAACACCATTTTTTTAGAGCTAAAATTATGAATTTTTAGAAATCTCGGTTGGTGTTGGCACAATCAAAACCCTGAATCAACCCTCCAAATCGAAAAGTAGTACTACTGGTGGCACCCCTTTCTTCCGTCGGATTAAATTGCATTCATTTCAAAACCATGCGTAGCACAAGAAAAATGTATATTTTTTTTTCTTTCAAATAAAATTTAAAAAAAAGAAGAATAAACCCAATTTTAATTAAAAATATATAAATTTTTTAAAACACCAAACACTAAATAAATTTGAAGAATTTTTTTTTAAAAACCATAAAAAAACATTAAAAAAAAATTAAAATGTCAAATTTTATTTTAGATAAATTTGTTTTTTTTCAAAAATACACAAATATTTAAAATTAAAAAATAAAGAATAAAAGATTTAAAAACTACAAAATTAAAAATAAATAAAAACAATTAAAAGTAAATCAATAAAAAAAAAAAATTAGAGAAAAAAAATTAAAACTTTCATTTCATTTAAAAAAAACACAAAATACAATAAATATATATGACATTTCATTTAAAAAAACAAAATTAAAAACAATTTTAAACCATTTAAAAAAACTCAAAAACAATTAAAAAAAAATTAAAATACATTTAAAAACCAAAAAAACCAAAACCTTTTTGAAAAAAATAAAAATAAAAGTAACAATAAAAAAAAATATTAAAAAAGAAAAACAAACCTTTCCCTTCTCCCCTCCATGGGCCACCCCTTTCCTCTCTCCACCACGCCCCCATAACCCTACCCCTTTAAAAAAAATGCTTTATATCAACCAATCATATAACTTTTCATTATGGTAGGTTGACTTAATTTATTTTTCATTATTCTTTGATTTCAGCTTATTTATGTGGTTTTTAATTAAATTTTTTAGGTTAGATATTGTGAATTGTTTTTGCTAAAGACTTGATTTCTTTTTAGACATTACATAACTAAATGTCTTAAGCTTTGATTTCACTTCACTTTAAATATTACAAAATTATTTTTTATTGCGAAATTAAATGTATTCTTTAAAATTAATAGCCTCTGACCATATCGAAATTACTAAGTTAAATTTGAAAATGACCATATATATTTGTTTAATTTCATGCTTATCTTGTTTGTTCAAGCTTGCTTGATGGTATTTATGGGCCAACTTCACATGCTTGGTTTGAAAACTTCCCTTCCCTCGTTCAAGTGAGGACAACCCTTGTTTTGTTAGGCTAGGAATTCTTCAAGGAAAAAATTTGAAAACCTCTATCTTGAGGGTAACTAAATTGAGTAGAAATGGAGTCATGCAAAGGGGAAAAACTTGCCAGCCTCCAAGTTAGAGACATGGAGAGCATCATAAGCTCGAATCCAACAAAGGAACATGGTGCCAAAGCCTTATAGAATTATGCTTATTCATGTTGGAACCATGCTTCCCATAGATATATTTACAGGACAAACAATCAAATGATTGAACATCCTAAGCCACTTCTCATGTTTTGTGTTCTTTGACCTCTTGTAGCAGTTATTTATCTAGCATCATTGAAACTAGTGTTGATCAAGCCAAGTAGGAGAAGGTCTGACCTCACGTCTCTCCCCAAACCAAAACATGGCCAACCTACTTCATTTAATCCATAGCAATAACAAGGTCACATACTATATTGGTTAGTTCTTCCATGGAAGGATTTTCTTAGGTGATGATATTTTAAGAGGAGGGTCCCCTCCCCACCTCCCCGCCTATGATTTGGGTCATTGAAACGAAATACAAAGTAATGAGGTCCATCATCATCACTCATCCTACCGAATCTTGACTAATCAACATGTTTCTCATCAACTAAACTCAACCCCCAAATGTTGTTTGGTCTATAAACACTCTATAAATGACCCTCCCAAAAATACACAAGCAAAGGTTTGGCGTATAGTTTAGGCTTTTGGTGAACAACAGCATTCGAGGCCCCATGGATTCAATTTGTAAAGGTCTATGTATGTTGACTCCTTTGTCTATGTAAATTGGCATGGGGCATTGACATTAAATGTCATTTTGTTGGAGCATCTCTTGCACAAATAAGATGCATTGACACCATGTGCATAATTCCACCATGTCTTTAACTTGCATGTCAAGTTGTGTTCCTTGGAAAGTAGAGAGATTCTTCCAAAAGTTGGAAGACACCAAATGCACTAATAATAAAGGAAACAATACCAACAACCCCAATGTGGTTCTACCTCGTAAAGAGAATCACAAATGATTTAATTAAGCAGACACCATACATTGAGATTGCATGTCAAAAGGTTTCAAATTCATCTCTATGTATTTTCCAATATGAGAGATGAATCTTTAAAGAGATGATAACATTTGATCTGTGGTATTATCTTTCTTAATGTTTTATTGATTGGGAATTTTCTGTTGACCCTATTCTCTCTACCAAAAAACATTTTTCCAATCACCTTATCCAATAGAAATCTAAAAACAACAATAGAATATATATATATAATCAGATGTCATAGCTCTAAAATTATATATATATATATATATATATATATATATATATATATATAATTTCTCGACATATATATATATATTCCATCCAATTATTTATTGATAAGTCATAGCTCTAAAATTAAATATATGAACTATGATATATTAAAAAACACAAACACATATATACACATCAATAATTTAACACATATTATTTAAAAAAAACAATTATTTAAGTTAAGTTAAATTAATTTTAAAATCACAACCATGTCAAAAGTCAAATTGACCTATCAAACTTTTTGTGTATCGTGTCACATACTTCATCAACAGAATAATATATTACGCTATTGCTATTATTTTCAAATATCTATTGACTTATCTCCCTTCTTGAATCTTGGAACGAATCCTTGCACATGTGCTTGACTTCTACTCTATTTGTACTTCACCTCAACTGTTTTAATATTGCATTGTTATTTCCCAATCAAATAAAATAAACTTCAAACAAATTATAATAATTAATTTCTCGACATTGGTGTGTGGATGAGATGGTCACATAAGTAGTCTACATGCTAAACCGTGATTGAAATAAAGGGCTATTGAAATGTACATATATAAACCATTGAAATTGTCGAAATTCAAAATGATTTGGCATCATTTTGAGAAAGGATTGAAATGTATGGAACCCAACCTGTAGTGAGTACACACAAGTCATTGATGTAAGATGCATATTGAACATCTCATTTTTCAGGTTTTTTCAGGTTGATTGAGTGGAGTGAGAGAATGGGGTTTCGATGGTTCGCCGAGGGTTTCAATGAGAGGGACTGAACCTACCGTTCTTTGAAGTGCTTCAAAGCCTGGCTATTACACCCCACCCTGCAGATTACATACCGTGGCTTATTATTGTTTGGTGTGGTGTCGTCTTTCTCCGCCTCCGTCACCTTGTCCTTTGATGGTTTTCAGACATACTGTGTTGATGTTAGGGTTCCCCTTTCTTCGGCTGCATTTACGGGATACTGACCACCTTTTTCACGTCCCTGATTCTGCATGAGTTTTTCTCTACAATGAATTTTGGAGCCTTGGCCATACCACTTGACTTCTGTTGATGGTGGAATTGACGGCTTGTTGGTTTCTTCAGCCGGTTACGGCCCTATCTCCTCGGGCATCAACAGTTTCTAGTCACTGCATTCATCACGAGTCTTTATAGAGGTATTTATATATTTTTCTGCTCTGTCTATATTTTTTATTACGTATTGTTGGTGGGTTTTCTTGGAATCCCGGTATTTTCAGCATTGGTGTCAGTATTCCTTTACTGGTCTTGTTGGGTATTGGTGTACCTTTGTCGGATGGCTTGGCTGACCCCTTTACCACTATGGAGTTCACCCTCCTCCGAGGGTTAATACCAACCATATAAAAAAAGTGGGAACTTCTGCTACTTGCCTGATTTCTTGTATTATACATTTTTATTTGTCTGGCTGAGGGTCTGTTCCTGTTTTTTATTTACCCCTGCCTAGGGTTAACTATTTATCTGCCGGGATCTGGTGTGGGTTTCTCCTCTCCCTTTCAGGCTCTTTACTATTCCCTTGGAGATGGAATCTCTAGAACTCTGTCCCCCAAGGGGACCCTCTACTGTCCTTGATCGCCCCTCTCGGTACACACAGCATAGGAAAGCTAAACAGCTAAAAGCTTTGGAATTGAAGTGTCGCTATGTATTGGGTAAGGATGTTATGATTGATAGGGTTTTGAATTGTACTGCCACGCCATGATTGGACGCCTAGAATATTGCAGCCTGAGTAATGAAGAGTGGGTTGGGTGGGAAACACAACATTGGAAGTCGATTCTAAACTATGTCCCGACTATCAGCCTCCTAGCCAACCAATGGCTTGTCATTGTCTTCATTGAAGATGATGATGCTACTTGTATACTTAACTCTCTCTCGACTATCGAAAATGGCTCCCTGGTGCTCAGTTGTTGGCACTCCAGGTTTGACCCACTCAAAGAAAGAGTGGTCAAACACCATCTTTGGGTCCTTTTTCTTGCCTTTCCCTCCCCCCTGTGGAACAGAGACTTTCTTGTAGGCCTGGCTAATACTTTAGGTTGTTTTGTTGCATTGGAAAAATATTTCCAACTTGTGTTTGATAAACCCCTAGCCAAAGTACTTGTAGAACTAGATGTACCGAGGGCTTTTACCCGAGGTGGAGATTGATTGTGGGATTTCGATTCATATTCAACGGTTGGATTATCTTAATGTTCCTTTTCGCTGCAGCCACTGTCGCGAAACTGGCCATCTTAGAAATAAATGCTCTTCTCTCCGTCACGGTCACTCCCTTAATATTGGCTTTGTTGACTCTGAAGCTCCACCTGTACCACGGTATGGTGATACATCACCTCCTGTATCCTCTGGGATTACTACTTCTCTGGAACCTACACCAGTTTCACCCCTGGGAGGAACTTCACCCAAACAACCCTTGGATCCTTCTTCTCTCCCGGAATGTTATAACTCTAATACTATCTTTGGTGAACTATCTTCTGCTGATTTACAGACTTTACAGGATTTAGAAAACAAAGCTAGGCCTACTTCGAACTTGACCTCTCTGGATCCTTCTCCATTCCCTCTTCCTTTGGTAACTGCTTCTCCTTCATTGAACCACATTGATTCTTGTGTGAATTCTTCAGTGTCCTCCCATCTCCCCTTAAACCATCTTGTACCTTCCTCGTATATTTCCCCTCCTCCCTATACGATGGAAGAATATCCACCTTTATCTAGATCTCCATCTCATGTCCCTGAAAATGCCCAACACAGTCCTACCTCCTCACCTTCTTTTAATGATCCTTCTCTTATGAAAGCACTTGACATTTTTTTTGGTAAATTACCCTTTCTCCTTCCACCCACCCTTTGGAATCCATCAAATTTGAAAATGTCAAGATCTGGAAATCCAGAAAAAACAAGACCTTGGAAGCTACAGCATCCTTTGGTACTTCAGGTCTCTATACCCCATTATCTGCTCATTTAAAAAATGCTACAAGATCACACCACTCATCTCAGGTTCTTAGAGCAAAGTCACCTGTTCACCAGGTCGACTCATCAAAATTATCTCTATGAACATCCGTGGGTTCGGGGGTCTCACCAAACAAAGAGCCCTTTCTTCTCTCTTCTTCTCACTGAATCCGAATTTGATACTTATCCAAGAAACTATGTGTGACTTCTATTCGGCTCTCTTACACTTCTCTAAGATGAAACCAGGATGGGAATTTTGTGCCTTGGACTCTCAGGGACTTTCTAGGGGTCTCCTCACCGCCTAGAACCCACACTTCACTTGGTGTAAAGCCTTCAGATCCTTCGCTGGTATTCTAATCAAAGCCAAAATCAAAGGGTTAGACTCTACCATCAATATACTTAACTGCTATGGACCCTACACTAATAGGGTCCACTTCTGGGACAAAGTTGAAGCTGGAGGTCTTTTAGACTTGCCTAATTTTATCCTGGTGTTGGAGCCTGTAAAATCGTAGGTAACAACAGTAGGGATTCTCCCTAATAAGCATTCCCAATTAGCTTGTTATTGTTTGGTATGGGGAATCCGTCCGGTTTACGGTCTGGCTACCGTAGGTCAAGTAACGGTCAAAGCTTATTTTATCGGTTGTGGCCCAGTCCACTGTTTAATTGTATTTTTTAGTTTTATGTTTAGGTATGATATGCAAGTGCCTAACTAAATACAGTCGATAGAGATAACGAAGAGTGTCACAATGTGATGCACGGGTTCTTACCTCTTTCGCTTCTAAATCATAAACAAAGAAATGCTAACTAAGATTATCTAACCTATCCCTAGGGAGCAATACTGTAATTAATAATGAGTAATGTATTGTATAACTTGCATTTAGAATACTACAGATAGCTGTTAATATTTTTGAATACATGAATATAAATAGACAAATAAACAAAGAGATAGCTCATTGTTAATTAAAACATTCATTACTCATATATGATTGTGGAAATTTCACATAAATAAACAGGAGCACATTCATAACATGAAAGAATTCATAAGTTAGAATGATCTCACAGTTCATAGAAACAGGCTAAAACAGAAGTAGTTCACATCCAACCAGTCCATGTCAAACATTTGAAACCCCACAGTGCTTTCTCCAACCGAAAATATAACTCTTTATTATAAGATGAAATAGTTCTTCTTACAATAACATTGCACAAAGATAGTATGAAAAAGGGTTCCTCAACACACAAAGCTTGCCTATATTTATACAAAAAGCAAAAAATGTTCTTTATAATCCAACTAAGATGGGTCAACTTGCTCATTCATAAATTTCCTCCATGCATTGGCATCTGCTGCTATGTTTTCAAAACCAGAAGGTTCTAGAAATCTGATAGTAATTTCATGCTTAGCAGCTTGAACTTTTATACTCGCCACTCTTGCCGGAATCAGGCGAAATTGGTCTTCCAGTAAGTGACTGCTAACTGCCGCATGTGCTATTTCAGTTTTAAGCACCTCTTCATCTAATCTCTTCACTAGTTGAATGGCCCGTTCGTCTTCGCTACATCGTACCTGTAATTTCTTCAAAAATATTTCATGCTCCAACAACACCTCTAGTATCCTGATAACAGAGATCTGACACCGATTGTAAGTTAGGAGGACTCTTCCGTAGAATTCTGCACAGGCATTCTTCGTCTTCCTCAGTGTATTTACTAGCTCTTCTAGTGCTTTTCTAACAAACTCAATCAACTCATATTCTAGCTTTATCGTCTCCAAGTCTTTGGGAGGTACATCCGTGGGAGGATCCTTACTTGTTTCCACCCATGTCATTCTTCCTTGTAAAGTTTCTAAGATGTCCTGTGTCCTATCCAAGAAATAGGAAGCTATATTTATAATTTCTTCCAATCTTATTTCTATCTGTTGAATCTTAAACCTATCCTCCACCATCTGAAGCTGCATTTGATGAATCTTATTCCTGAGCATGAGAGCATGCTTCTTTAAAGGTTCAACATCGGCTTCCTGCTCCATAGTTGTCTTCAATGAAACTTCTAGTGAATTCTTTTGATCTTCCAAGGCTACTATCTGAGTTTCATATAGCTTGGATTTCCCTTCTGCATTGGTTCTTTGTACTTCCAGTTCTATCACTTTATCTTCTAACTTCCCCTTTTCCTTATTCAACTCTTCAACTGATAGCCTCAGAGCATCTCTTTCGGCTTCCAAAACCTGATATCCTTGCTGTAGTTTCCCAAAATCTGCCAAGGTGGCCTGGGATTCTTTTTCTATATTGCATGTAGATAGCACCAAAGAATCTTTATCTTCCTGTAGAGTCTGACACTTTGCCTTGGATAGCTCAACTTCACTAATAATATCTTCATATTTTCTCTTCAAGTTCTGACTTTCAATTCTCTCCTTTTTTAAGGCCTCTTTTAACTGTGCGACCTTCTTCTGGGACTGCTCGAGATCCATCATTCTTCTATCCACATTATCTTCAGTGGCTAAGGATAGGGATACCCCAGCTTTTTCCAGTAATCACGGATCTTTGTGGGTACCATGAACCATTGTCTTATCAGTCACCATCACTCCTGGTTTACCTCCAGTGTTCACCTTTTTCTCTGTTCTTTTAACAATCCTCTTTTTTACCTTGGCATAGTAAATGGTGTTCAAATCGGGCACTTCTTCTCCTTTTGTAGAAATAAAGGGAATTAGTTCAATTCTAGATACCGTCAGAGGATTTTCTCTTGTTATACTACTAGATGGAACAACAGGTTCGAATGGATCAACATCGAACTGAGTATGTCCTTGATCAACAAGTTCTTGTTCTTTTTGTGTCTCTTCTCTCGATTCTTCCACTGCCTTTTTTGCTTGCTCTTTTTTCTTATTAGCATCTTCTAATCTCAATCCTTCACTTTCTTTCTGCCTTCTCTGTATTTCTTCTTCCTCCTTTCTTTTCTTTTCTTCTTCTATCTTCTTTGCCGCCTCTTCAGCTGTCTTTTTCTTTTCTTCTTCTTCAGCGCGCAACCAATTCTCTGCTTCTTATGCTAACCTATGAGCTTCTTCCTGCCTTCTCTTGGCTTCCTCTTCTTCCTGCCTTTTGAGTTTATCAGCAACTTTGCCCTTTCCACCCACAGTAACTATCTTTTGTTTGAATCTTTTCCTCAAAGCTGTCATGTTTTTAGCATTCCAGAAGATCTCTTCATCTTTATCCCAGAAATTTGTATACTCGAAATGCACTCCAGCTGCTGTGCAATAATCAACAAATTTATCCTCAGATTCATTCCTATGGAAATTCATTTCACCGAAGTGAAAATACTCTAACTCCTTAACAAACTCCACTGCAGTTTTTACCCTAGAAAATTTGTAACTTCCTACGAAAAAGGGGACTGCAGGATATACTGCCTTCTTCTGCTCAAAAAGGAAATTTCCCACTCCATTAATGTACAACTGTCTCACAGCCTCTTTAAGGATCACATAGTATGTAGCATACCTTGGTAGACAGGAAGGAGTCCTTGAACCACCGTACATTCTTAAATATAAACCTTCTTCTGTCAAATAATAGTTTCCGTTGTTTTGCACAACTTCCAAAGCTTCCTCTGACATACAATTACATTCGACCAAGAAAATTAATGTATACAATGGCATAATGAAATTCTCACAAATCTCCTTGTAATGGCTATAATATTTGTGAGCCCAGAATAACTTATAGGTAGCATACACCGGGGCCCAGTTTTTATCCCATTGGCACTTCAATGCTGGGAATGGCTGAGTACATAGAATGCAATCAATCAATATCAAACTCATGTAAAATTATGTCTTCTTCTGAGACACTCCTCCCAATGCTGCACTTATACAAGTTGACAGGCTGTTTGACACTATATTTTCCCAATTAAAGATCATACCTTGGGTGGTGACAAAAAATATCACTGGTACCCAACCTATTTTAAATATTTTTCCATTTGCCCTCCCAAAAATTAAGTTTAGCATCAAAGCAATGAACCTGTATGGAGTGCGGAGGGTTGATGTTTCGTACTCTCTAGAAGGCCTCGTATGGAATTTTTTACCTGGGATCATCATCTTTTTAACTGTTTCCACCATATCTAGATTGAGTTCCTTTAACCAACTTTCAGTCAAATAGGTTTGTGGTGTTGGTAAATTATAAGCCATGGATACATAGGTTGGGCTATATGTAGCATAAACCTGCCTCTCGGTGTTGGCTAGTATCATCCTTGTTACATCTGCCCTAGGCAGAATCCACCCTATCACCTCTGAACATGGGAAGAGTTCAAGTATGTTAGCCACTTTCATAATGGTTGATCTCTCAATATTGGCATATATAGGCATATCTTCAAACCCAGCTTCTGGAATGCTTTGGTTTGAAATCATTATGTATACCTCTCCCCATTTATACTCCGGTTCAACTCCAGTAGTGGCCTTAGTATCTTCATAAATAACCTCAACTTTGGTTACTATCTCTACTTCTAGTTCCTCCTCGGCTGCTTGGGCCTTCTTCTTCTGCTTTCATGGCATATTGTTGTGTTGATGATTAGCCTGTAATAATTATGCAACGTGATTTTAGTTTATTTACTCCTAGCAAGCTTTGTATTGAAAACAACAATAAAAACAATAAGAATATTACCATCCCATCAATATGCAAGCTGAAAAACTTCTTTTATCAAATAAATACGCTTTAGTACGAGAAGCAACAACAAGAAACCGCCGAAACCTATTTGCCCTAGCCTGTGAAAACCTCTGTTAGGGCAAAATCTAGATCTTCACAACCACCTTGCTTCTTCTTTGGGTAGCAAACCTGACTGAAGAAAAAAAAAACTGAAACTACAGACCGCTAAAAACCCCCAAAACTCCTGATCATCTATGCACCCCTCCTACATCCCACGAGAACACATCGACACTTAAGACATGGCTGTGCAGACTAGTTTTTAACCCGATGCAAGAATGAATGGGGCGGTGCAGACGACGAAATGCTCATCTGCACCCTGCCCTTACTTCCCAAACAAATGTCAATGGTGCACTCATGTCCGCACAGAGACCGGGTGAGAAAAATAACCGACCAAAATGAAAAGGCGCTCACAAATAAACAGGTTGAACCCTAAATAAGGAAAACCCCACCACTGAAAAATACATAACATCATCACCACATGCGGTCGAAAACAAACATTAATGCTGAGCATATAAAAAAATGAGCGAATCCTACTTGGATACAATGTTGTAGGCGACCTGGATAGGCAACAACCTCTGCTGGAAAAAGATTCGTACAAGCGAATCAACAGTTGCGCGAACTCCGCTGGATAACCCTCACGGTGATAATGACACCTCATCCCAACTCTATGGCTTTATAAGCCCGACTGCGGGAGTAATCAATTAAACTTGGCGGGAAAGAAAAGGCTAACCCATAGTCGGAGGGATACTTATGTGAAAATACAAAATATCGAATCGACTCAGTTCTTTCTACCCAGTACATCGGATGGGAGAAACACATCGGAAGACAGAAACACTAACCTATCTCGGTATTGGCGAGGACATCGTGAGATCGCGGATAGCTTCGACACTAGACCTCCACAACGTCGGCCGGTGCAACCACTAAACTTCCGGCTCATTCCCATATACACAACCGACGGTGAGATCACTTCACCGACTTAATCGGATCTCAAAGAAAGATAGGAAAACAAAGACCCGACTCATCAGAGACGCTTCAGACTAGACTTCCAAAAAATCGACAGACTGCCTTCGAGACCATAGACAAAATGACATCCGATACATCGGATAAAACTTTGGAAGGCTCCCGACGGGCGTACCAGAACGGTAGCCAACTATGCATCCGATGCATCGAAAATCTAGTTGACTAGGCATCTGATACAAGCAAACAAAAACTCAAATCTTTCAAAAACAATAAGCCACGATTAAACTTTGGTAAAATCATGGAAATCCTCAAGCCGTCTAAACACTAAAAGAAAAAGGGCGGGACCCTAAAAATAAAAAATTTCGGGGAAAATAGTTGCAGCTACAACACCTAGCTGGTGATCTTAACTTTTCCATTACTGCTTCTGAGATATGGGGAGATAAAGCTCGTCTGGATCACTTATGCCACTATTTTTCACATTTTTTGAACAGTTCCAATCTGGTTGATCTTGCTCCTCTAAAACTTGGACCTACCTGGAGGAATGGAAGACTTGGATCTGAGGGTATTAGTAAGCGTATTGACAGATTTCTTGCATCTGTACATTTGATTCTTTTTTTGAATGACTTTAAGTCTTGGATCCATCCCTCCGAAATCTTTGATCATTTTCCCATTTGTTTGGAATGGCACAATACTCCTCGTTGTCATCTCTACCCTTTCAAATTCAATAGGGCTTGGTTGATGGAAAAGGACTTCTTTGAGATTGTGTATACATCTTGGAACTCCCAGCTCTTAGGTTCTATGGACCCTATGACTTCACTTACCTGTAAACTTAAAATATTGAAAGCCACTGTTAGGGCCTAGTAAAAAGAGCTGAAACAAACAAATCCAAGTCTTTGGTGGAGATAGACCAGGATATAAACACTCTACTGACCTCACAAGCTTCAGGTATCCTTTCTGTATTTGAGTCCTCACAGCTGTCCTCACTTAAGGATAAAAAAGACTCTTTGCTGACTCAGCAGATACTGACCTAGAAACTAAAAAGTAGAATCGATTGGATAAAGGAGGGGGACGCAAACACTAAATTCTTTCACTCCTTTGCTTCAGCCTAGAGGGCCTCCAAGTCTATCTGGGATCTTTGTAACCAACAGGGTGAGATGACTAAGAATGATGCTTAGCTCAAAACACTTGGGGCTGTACACTTCTCAGACCTCTTCTTAGATGATGGCCTGACCAATATTGAAGATCAATTGAAAGTTATTAGGCTTTACCCTACTATGGTCTCGGTGGAGGATAAAGAAATTTTTCTTTCAAATATCACTCTCCCTGAGATAGAAAGTATTCTTAAAGGTTTAAAAAAGGACAATAGTCCTGGTCCCGATGGTTGGCCTATAGAATTTTACCTGCATTTTTTTTTATCTTATTGGTCTTGATATTCTCCAAGCTATGGAGCAATCTAGAAAAGAAGGTAGGGTATCTGGATCTTTAAATTCTAATTTTATTACCCTCATTCCAAAGATTGATAAGCCGACCTCCTTGACTGACTTTGGGCCTATATCACTCTGCAATCTTGTTTACAAAGTTATCTCTAAACTTGCAGCAATCAGGCTTAAACATATCCTTGACAAGGCCATCTCCTGGAATCAGTTTGGTTTCCTTGATAACAGGCAGATTGTGGAGCCTATTGGCATCACACAAGAAGTACTACATACTGCAAAAATTGAAAAGAGACAGTTATTTATATTGAAGTTAGATCTTGTTAAAGCCTTTGATAGGATTAATTTGACCTTCCTCTGATTGGTACTTCTTCATATTGGTATACCAATCCTGGGTGTGAACTGGATCATGGGCTGTGTGGAGTCTAGTAACTTTGCTGTACTCATTAATGGTACCCCCACAAATTTTTTCCCTTGCTTAAGAGGTATCAGGCATGGATGTCCCCTTTCTCCCTTACTTTTTATTCTAACTATTGAAAGTATCAGCTTACTAGTTAATCAGGCTCATCTTTAGGGTCATATTCAAGGTATAACAGTTTCTTCTTCTTTGCATCTGACACATTTACTATTTGTAGATGATGTATTGCTGTTTGGAGTTGGGACTATTGAAGAATGGCAACAGTTTAAGATACTTCTAGATCTCTTTTGCTCAGCAACGAGCATGTGCATTAGTAACGCTACGTCCTCTTTTCTGTATAATGAAGTTGAACTGAGCACTAGAGAATCTGTGGTAGAAATCATTCCTTATAAAATGGTACCATTATCTGAGGGGTTCAAGTATTTGGGCTTCTATCTGAAGCCTATGGGCTATCATTCAAATGATTGGCACTGGCTACTAAATAAATTTGAGAAACGAATCAGTAACTGGTCCTACTGTCTCCTGAGTCTGGGTGGTCGATTGACACTGGTCAAAGATGTATTGATGGGGTTGGTGGTATGCTGGCTTACTTTGGCAAGGATGACACAATCTATATTGCACTTTCTTAGGCGTGCTATATTTAATTTTTTATGGGGGAGTACTTCTGGAAAATCGAAGAACCATTTAGTTGATTGGTACCTGATCTCTAGACCCTATGAGATGGGTGGATGGAACATATTAAACTTGGAATGGTTCAGTAAGGAACTCAGACTCAAATGCCTTTGGATGGTACTACAGAGTAATGGTATTTGGTCCACAATCATTTCCTTCAAATATTTAAAAACAGATCTGTAGTTGATTGGATACATTCTCGCTCCTTCTCGCTTAAGGGCACATCACATATATGGAATGGTTTTGTTAGAAAATTAACGTGGTTAACGAGTTGGCTGGGATGGAGTGTTGGGGACAGAAAGGACATAAATATTGGAGTGGATCCAATTGCTGGTTCTACCTCTATATATATCCCGCCTGAGGATCTCAGATTGTATTTGGAGGACTATGGTATTTCTTCTCTGGCTGATGCACATATCAATGGCTCAAATTAAATCTCACAACAGTACTGGCTCTCAGCAGAGGAACTTGAATTGAATGGGGACTGGAAGGATATATGGAATAACTATATTGGGGGACTCACACATGGATGCATCTGACTGTCAGAAAAAAGAGACTCTTTGGTGTGGATGTATGATAAACACCTGGGATAAGTGACTGCACATCAGGCATATAAATGTATTGCACATTATCACTGTCAGGATTCACCAGAAAAAGCCTTGGTCAACATGTGGAAATACAATTTACCTTTGAAAGTTATTTGCTTTGTTTGCTATCCAAAACAACAGGATTAATACCCGGGACAATTTGCTCAAAAAGGGTTGGACAGGCCTGAACCAATGTTGTTTATGTAAGTGTGATGCAGAAACAATCAACCACATTTTTGTTGATTGTAGATTTACAAGGGATATCATCTTGGGTCTCAGCTTGTGTTTAGAACGTGCCATTTACTGGAATGAACTGTCAGATCTCCTCAATGTTATAAAATGGACCAGGACTGAAAGAGAGATGAGGTATCTTCCCTTCCTTATGACATGGTAGATTTGGCTTCTGAGGAATAGAGTAATATTCGAGGATCTCTATCCATCAACAAATCTTACTATCCACATTATTAAAGAACAACTAACAAAACACAAAGTGAAAGTACATACAAGGACTCCCAGAAATTTATTTGGCTTATCTCTGGAATATGACTTTCCTATTGGTTTTTTTTATGGAGCCTCAGCCGTAAGTAAGAGTGGTGTTGGTGTACACCTTATGATTAATAAGGACCATTACTTCTTCTTGAAACTTGGATGTGGCTTGAGCACAAATACACGGTCAGAGCATCTTGCTCTTTGGGTACTTCTTAGCTTTTCAAAGCACATTGGGCTCCCATACTTGCATATCAGAGGGGACTCTTCAGCTATTATTAATTGGTTCAATGGATTAGCTTCCTTGGAGACTCTTGAATTGGTTAGCTGGTGTAAGGAGATTTCGAATCTCAGATCTTACTTTACCCATCTCGAATTAGCTCATATCTTCAAAGAATTCAACATTCAGGCGGATCGTCTCTCTAAGGAGGCACTCCATATTTCAGCTGGGCTGCTAGAATACATGGAATATATTGAGGGAGCATGCATAGAGCATGGCTCAGCATAGCTCTTTTGAGCTTTTATCTTACATCATGTGACTGTGTTTTTCATAATATCATCTCTAATGATTGAATTGACTTGTGCTATTTTGATTTTTGTTTTCCAGCTGAGTACCTCCTTAGATTTATTGATCTGCCAGAAGTAGAATGCTGTTGAATGGGTTGGCTTGGGATGGGAATCGGAAGTTCATATATGTCTGATGCAACCAGTGGATACATTATGTTGATGTTTGTCTTGTTCGATCCCTTATGTATGTACTGGAAGTAACACATCCAAGCTGTGAAAGGATGTTTTGATGAAGCTGTTTCCCTCTGTTGAGATGTAATATTTTGCTGATGAACAAAGATTTCCTTTGATTCATATGAATATCAAGGAAATCTTATTTTTCTCTTAGAAAAAAAACAGAAAGAATTGAAATGTACATAGACGAATCATTCAAATGGTCAATATTCAAAATTATTTGTTTACATAGTGGGCCAATAGAAGCTATGTTGACAATAGTGTGTTTCAATTGTATAGTAAAGTGAAGTTATTTGTAAAAAGTATTGGATTTATGACACGAGAAGATCACGAGGGTTGCATTTCAGATATTTTTTAATAAACTTTGACTTGCTTTTTAAGAGAAATGAGGTGGTTTATCAAAAATAAAAGAAAAAGGAAAAGAAAAGTATGACAAAAGCATACCAACGAAAGCTTTCTAAAGTATAAGATTATGGCATTGTACAAGACATGCATGCTATTGGTTTAATAAAGAGATTTTTATAATTAAATATCCTTAAATTAAAGGTTAATGATAGGGGGTTAAGAAGTTAGTGGTGAGTGAATTAGTAACATATTTTTTTTATAATTACATTGAATTATGGACAATCATTGTTAACAATAACTAATCATTACCAATTATAGTTAACAACAATGAACTATAGTTAACAATTGCTGTTAGTGGCTTGTGGGTTAGGGGTTAGTGGTTAGTGAGTTAAGGGTTAATGGTTTGGGGTTGGTGGTTAGTGTATTAGTGAGTTATTGGTTTTTGAGTTAAGAGATGATGGTAAGTGATTAATGGGTTAGCAACCTCTACCATGGACAACTTATATTGAACAATGGTGAAGTGTAGTCAACTACTATCGACCATGGGCAACTATAAACAACCATAGTTAATTACTTTTGTTTGTGGGTTAAGGGTCACTAGGTTATTGGATTAGTGGGACATACAGTAAGGGTCAACGAGTTGGGGCTTACTAAGTTTTAGAAATATAAGGGTCATTTTAGGTTAGTGGGATCAAAATTAGGGGGTGATATTTATTGAAATTAATTGATCGTCATCTTCAAAAAACTCTTGTTAAACTTGAAATGGTAAGGGAATGTTGGGATTTGAACCCGGATCACTTTCCAAAAAGCAAGAGCTCTACTCTTTTTTTTGTAAAGTTGCATATTCATTTAAACTAGGAGAACAAAAATTACAATATTGGCCCAAGCCAGAGGAGGCCGTAGTTGGTGGTACCACCACCTGAGCCTGTAACAAATGGAGGACAGTCTGATAAAACTATTACAAAAGGAGTTCAGAATATTAAGAAACCAGAGGTAGTCATGATTTATAATAATTACAAAATTTGTCCTTCCAAAAACACAGAATTGTAACTGAACTAACCACAGATAACAGAAAAACCTAAGATAACATTATGAACCCTAAGAAGCACGCGACGTTGAAGATGGCTTGAGCATTGTTCGAGAAGGGGGTGTTTCTTCCAGGATGGGGCATGCCCACCCCTGTCCCTTGAGTTGTTGATGGTATTGGCAGTGGTGGCCAACACAAACTGAGGAGGTTTGTTGCTAGGCCCTTCATCTTCCCGCACCCACTTGAACAGTTGCTAAATGGTGTTCGGGATTGGGAAAGGTGCGAACTGAACCATTTGAGGTCCCAAAACCGAGCTTGTGTCCCTTGATCTGCCACCTATCGGACTGTCGCATCCGCCTTCCATGTGTCCAACTTGTCTCGTTGTGCTTGCCATGTACTTCCATGCAAAAGTTGCATCCAAACTGCTGAGTTGACCTTCCATTTTAGCCATTTTTTCCTTCACTACGAGGACAATGTCTCGGGTAGCACTCCAATTTCCCAACATGTCCTCCATGAGATTTCCAAGAATATTCTTGACCAACCAGTAATGGTTGATCTTACTACCACCATGCCCAGTGGCCAGGCACTGGTTAACCACTCTCCCTTCCTAGTTGTCAATGAGGATTCTAACAAGCATGGAGATGTTTACCTCATAACCCTCCTCCACCTAAACACTAAGCCAGCGCTGGGACTTCCCTCCTCCACTGCTTCCTCTCCTCGGAGTACCTTGCTGCTTGGACATGATGAGGAACCAAGTAACCGGGTGCTGTGAAATGGGATGGTGGAGCTAAGTAAATCATGGCACCGAGCAATGGTGTCGAACCAGACTACCACTGAGAGTACCAACGAGAATGAGTGTCCTTGCAGAAGCTTCAGACCAATGGAGAATCCATGCAAACGCGAGAATTACAGACCAAAACAGAGCACCTGGCTTCACTGAATAGACCATAGACCAAAACAGAACACCAGACGCTGTGCAAGTGACAACGCCATGTTATTCCATGGCCTTCTGCTTAATGGTGCCTTCTTGAACCTGCAATAATTGTGTACCAACACCCATTAAACCCAACATGAATGCGATGGAATCGCTCCAGGAAAAAGCCAGCCTAGGACGAGGACGAAGACAATACATTCTTCTTCTTCTGCACGAGAGAGCTTGAGGTCGATGCGATCATTATGATTTATCCAGCATGTGTGGTGCCACGCGTCTAGATCACAGACTAAAATGACCTGCGCTATTGGTCGGGCTCACTAGCACCCGCATCGGAGGAGCAAGAGCTCTACTCGAGGTACATTCTCCAAAACATATGCCATTGAAAGTGCAAATCTGCACTAAATATAGCTTAAATATGCATGAAAACAAATGAATAATGCATATATGAGATCAATATAAGCACTTATTTTAAATAAAAAAGTAAGTAATAATATAAAGACAAATGCTTCCTTAGGTCACACCCATGAACTAGATTAACTCATTAAACAAAACCCACAAGATGCCCATTGTGTTCTTCTTTCTCTACTAAATCTAAAACAACATAAACATAAGTGAATCAATAAATGGAAATAAAGAGAAAGAGGAATAAACGAAGAGAAGGGAAGGGAATGTTCTTCCATGAAAACCCTACCTCTATGCATGAAACTCTAAACCTCCAACAACAAATCTAAAATAAACATTAGCAAATTAGTAAAGTAAAATATGAAGGAAGAAGGAGAAGTCATTACCTTCATCATGGAGGTTTCTCCATTAAACCTTAGCATCTGTGCATGAAAATCAAAGCCCTCAACAACAAAAGAATAATAAATATTAGCACATCAATCAAATAAAAGAAAAGTAAAAGAGGAAAAAAGGAGGAAAAAGGAAAGGATAATACTTTACATTCCTTATGGAGGTTCCCACATGAAAATGAAACTCTAGCCTTTGTGGTGATGAAATCTTAATAGGAGAAACCCTAAAGAAGAAAGGAAAAGGGAGGATAAGAGAAGAGAGAAAAAGAGGAAATGAGAAAATAATGGGAGAGTAGGGTTTGAGTGTTTTTGTGAACAAAAATAAGAGATTTTAATAATAAAAGAAAATAGAAATACTTTACACTTATGAGGATCAAAACAAGTAGCTCATTTGTAGCCCTCGATCTTTCTTTAATTTCTTTTTGAAAAGCTTCTCCGACTTTTTTAGTTATCCATGAAACTTTGTGTTTAACCCAATAGTAAATTTTGCATTAATCCTAATGCATGTAATTCCCCATGCTTTGAACTTCAGTAATTAAAACCCCAAATATCATTTATCTTAAACATTCATTTGCTTATTATATGTTGGGATTGGTCAGACTCATCAAGGCTACTATTACATAAAACAATTAGGCATGCCTATGCGTGAATAGTATAGGACTTTTACCATGTTATGTTTATTAATGATGATGAATATGTGATTTCATTTCATCATGCAAATTAAATGTGTAAAATAGTACATGATTATAATGTAGATGTTGAACTAATACAATATTTAATGACAAAGAATGAATGTTGTTATTTACACGTCATTAACGATATATATTATCTATTGTAACAGTTAGATTTATTATTAAATAAATGTATGTGGATGGTAAACTAACCAATGGATCAACCAATTATGAGATAGTTGGGATTTTTTAATTGTTAGGTATCTTGGATGTTGTAGACATCAAGAGGATAATTATATGATATCAATTTTTATTATGATTTACATTTTGATTTCTAAATATTTCTATGGGCGAGTGTGAATTTTGGCAGGACATACAACTCACCCAGAGTGGTTGTTCGATGATGGAACTCTTAGAACAATGATTTCAAAGTATATTTGATAAAGGGTGTTGACCCTAGTGATATCGTGGGGTTGGAGGCATTTCTCACTATGTATCTTGTTGGTACCACAATCCGACCCATCAAAAAAATTAGTTTTCGACAACGCTTAGGTAAAACGTGACCAATTTTTTGTTGTTGGAAAGCTCAAACATGTAGCAATATTTTACCAAAGCTCTCATTTTCATCCATGATATGTCTACCTTTCCATTAAGTTCAATGAATCCTGCACATTTCCTTCCTTCCAATGGACCAAGGTCTTCATCATTACTCCTTTGTCAAAATAAAGAGATTATCATAATAAAATATAATTAAAAAGTGAACAATTAGGCATGCAAATGTGTGAATAGTATATGACTTTTACATGTTATGCTATTAATGATAATGAATATGTGATTTAATTTCATCGTGCAAATTAAATGTGCAAAGTAGTACATGGTTATAATTTAGATGTTGAATTAATGCAATACTTAATGACAAATAATGAATGTGGTTATTTACATGTCATTAACGACATATATTATTTCTTGTAACAGTTATATATGTGTGTTATTAAATAAATGTATGTGGTTGTTAAACCAACCAATGGATCAACAAATTATGAGATACTCGGTTTTTGTAATTGTCAAGGTACCTTGTATGTTGTAGACATCAAGAGGATAATTATATGATATCAATTTTTATTACGATTTACATTGTGATTTCTAAATATTGCTATGGGTGAGTGTGAATTTTGACAGGACATACAACTCACCCAGATTTGTTGTTCGATGATGGAACTCTTAGAACAGAGATTTCAAAGTATATTTGATAAAGGGTGTTGACCCTAGTGATATCGGGAGGTTGGAGGCATTTCTCGCTATGTATCCTTTGAAACCTGTAGTTGTGGGAGGGTTGTCTTTATAAATGCTAATTTGTTGCTAGGGAAGCTTGGTCGATGTAATTGGAAATACTACCAATGGGTTCTATCTAGGGTTAGGTCCATATAGTTGGCGTTCTACGATATTCCAACCAATAAAGGATAGGATTTGGAAGGTAGTTGTGAATTAGTATGGAGGAATAAGATTAGTTAAAAATGTTGTGGAAGTTAATTATAACAAATTGATTACTTGTGTGTTAAAACTCTTTATTTACTCATGTATGATAATATTCGTATGTTGTACAATTCGTAGTGTATCGATATGAACTAGTTAATCAATTGATAATGTTGTCTTGCATGCTTGATTGTGAACATACAAGAATGATGCATATTTAATCTTGCATTTGCATATTAATTGCAAGCATTTAGAATTTATGTAATAAGAGCAATGAACGTTGATTATTAGTAATCATGTAAAATATGTATATATTGACGACATGTATGCCTTGTGCAGGTACATTAATATGATTCGTTATTGCAATAGTTATTAGTGATTAGGTAAAATTTAAATGAGTCGTTGAAGTACTACTATACGTATGTTGAATATTAAATCATTGGTAACATATTTATGTAAGTGTGTGGATATGTTTAAAAGATAATCAAATTAAAAGGATTGTTGGAATATTTCATATACATATGTATATGCATGAACTCGTGATAAATATTGAGAAATTATGAACATGTATACGACTACATACATAATATAACATATTATATATAAAAGGTATTTATTAACTTAGGTGGAAAGAATAATCCAATAAATGGTGTAGGTAGGAAACCTTTGAGCAAACGTAATTGTATATTTTAATATATTTTGATTCATTGAAATGGAAAATTTTCAACATATGTAATTGTTTATTTCAAGATATTTTGACTTTTCAACTCATGTAACTTCTTATTTTGACTTAATGGTTAGGAAAACTTGGAACTCTAATGCTTATTTAAATATATAGTTTTTCATAGATGAGAGAAAGGTGATGGTGGAGGGGTAAATATGAGAGAAGAGGAAAAATTTGAGGGGATGATATTTTGGAGATTCGAAGTTTTATTTGGGAAGGTTGGAAGAGTTTGAAGAACTCTTGGAAAAGTATTACAAAATTATTATTCATATATTCACGTGGATCATTGTTCTTCGAGTCTCGGGCACAAGGACGAAGAAACTGAAAGGTTTATTGGAGCTAGGATTCCATCTAGGCTCCTAGTTGGCATGGTGGTGTAATTCCGCTCTAGGCATGGGAAATTAAGCAAAGAATGGAAAAATGAGATGGATAAATTAAGTAGCATCTTCGGTAAAGAAAGTTCGAATTCAATATTACACAGGTATTTTTCTTGTTACTTGTTTTATATTTTAATTTGATATCTATAACTTTTATTACTCTTACTATTCTTATAAGGTGGAAATTCAGATTATTTTATTTCATGATGAAGCTAGCTTAATGTAATAGAAGTATGATTTAAAATGAATCTACATAAGTGTTGGCCTTAGGAATGTTGCATTAAGTTTTGGTTATAAGTGGAGAAGTCGGTCACACTGTGATTGGGGCTGCGACAGAGCAGGGGTGGAAATGGCCGACTTCGACGATCATGGTAGTTTTGGGGAAACTTATACATGTACTCGATGAGTTAATTAGAGGTGGTCCCACTTAGGGGTTGTGGGAGCGATTAATGTAAATGCGGCCAATAGAGCCTATATAATGTAAAGGGATGGTTTTTGTACGAGTTCTGAGTTCTGAGCTCTGGCGTTGTTCCTTTTTTAGGAGCTTTTGTTGTTGGTGGTTCTGTTTTGGGTCGCAAGACAAGGTAATGTTGGTCGGAGTACAATATTGGTATATATGTTTACTATAGTAAGAAAGATGAATAAGAGTCATGAATGCAATGTATTGTTGATCCGCAATCTACGTGTGTGGATGTAATGTAAAGAGGGATATGAAGAGATGTATGCAGGCTGTGTGCGCAAAAAAAAAGCGTTCTAGACACAACTCATGCCAAATGAAGAGATATTTTGTGGTTTTCTCCTGTATGGGTTTCCACGTTAATATCTATGTGTCCAATGGTGTATGCTAATGTTGTGTGATGTGTTGTGTTTTACTGCGACTAATGATAATGTGTTTCTTTTTGTATAAGAAAATGGAATAACAAATGCTTTAATGGGTTGTAGTATGTTGTTATTGTAGTTGTATGTCAATGGCCTTATATGTTGTTTAACATGTCGGCCTTTTTGGTCTGGCTGACAATTCTCTACTAATCCGACGACTGGAGAGTGTTAATAATACCATCCCCAAGGTTGTTGATTTATTGGTTGACAACATTCTAGAAGGGTATATTACTGAGATCGATGTGGATACTATTAAGTCATATAATGAAAATGAGAGAGAACGTTTCCAAGGTCTTAGAGGCATATACTTGAAATCTTTAAAATTGTGGATTAAAATGTTGGTATGTGAAAAGGGGATTTTGCAGATGGATTATGACAAGTAAATAATTGTGCGCGGAGGACATGGGTAGTGTTGAGAAGAAGATCTGGAGAAGATGGAAAGGATGAGATGAAATGTTCCAAGATCACAACAAGACTGATGAAGAGGGTGGCCACCTAAGGATTCCAAGAAGATTTCGATCGAGTAAGAGGAGAAGGACTGTAACAAAGAGAGAGAGTTGCAGCATGACCAAAAGAAGGGACTACAAGTTGGTGCCACAACTTGACGAAGAGTCTTGTGACGAGGATGAGGAATATTGTCTTGTTTAAGAAGACGAGGAGGAGGTGCAAGATCTATACCAGACCCAAGGCTATGACATACTCACTACGCCACGTACATCTATAATATCAAAGTTAATACCTAAAAGTGTTTCAAAGTGCTTTCTATCAAATCAGAGTGATAGTGATAATCAAGATAGTGGTAAAAAATTTCCTACTAGTGGTCCATCTAATTTGGGCTCGTCATTATCCCAAAGGAATAAGATGGTTGGAGATGATATGAAGTTTCCTGTATTCAATGGAAATGGGTTGGAGGACATTAAGCAACAATGTTTTTTGTGCGAAGTAGTATGGACTGTGCGACAGGTCCAGGTTGACGTAGTAAAAATGGCTCAGATGATCATGACCATTAGAAGTCGTTCTCTAGGTTGGTATATGAAGTTTTTTGTGGTTCGTGCGAGAACCGCTTAGAAGTCCTTAGATACGATTTAGAGTGCGTTGATATATAAATTCAAGAAGCCTAAATTTGAGTCGCAATGTATTACGGTGTTCAAGGAAACCAAATCGTTGTCAAGTAAATCTGTTTGGGACTTCGACCAAAGATTCAAAACCCTGATGGATAAGGTGAGCTTATAGATGTCAGAAGTTCAACATAAAGAATGGTTTATTGCTATGTTATTACCCCATATTCATGTTTCCCTGATGTATTAGAATATAGTGTCTCACACCAAAGCTCTGAAAATAGAAATGAATTTAGAAGCATCGTTAGTAAGATAAAATAGTGCGGGGATGGCATAGATTTAGTCACAACTGGCTAATCTATCGTTGCATATCCAAGATATCGAGAAAGGGAAGGATATCTGTGAAGATGTCTGGTACAAAAGATGAAGAACTGAAGATCGTCATAAGGATTCGTGCCTAACTTTCCTAAACTACCTTGCTTCTGGTCCACCCAATCCATTAAAATCACAACGGATGCCATGGTGTTGAGTCTATCAAACTAGGGGACACCATTCAAAAGAATGTCTGTATTTACATAACATACTAAGTAAACCTATGAGCCTTTATTTTTAAGTTATGTTGATCTGTGGGCCATGATGAAAATGATTGCAAAGCATACCAATTGGTGCAGGAAAAGAAAATAGATACCTATGTGATGAATAATTATGATTAGATGCAAGCTGATAGGTCACATGTGTAGTTCCCTCAGCCCAGAGGGGTGGAAATTTTAGAGGTCGAGGAAAAGGAGGAGGATTTGGTTGAGGCATAGGCCAAATTATCTGCTATAATTATGGATAACCAAGACACTATGCTAGAGATTGTACAAATCCTGAACTGACATGTTCATAGTGTAAAGCATTGGATCATACTATTGAGGAATGTACACAACTGATTCCTAGGTTAAAATTCAAGGTCGTTGGGAATCGAAACAAACTGCCAAATCCAAATCAGAATGTTCGTAAAATTTCAGCTCATCCCCGAGAACCTACCATTGTTGTTTGAATGAGAGGGGGTGTTGTGATTGGAGATGATTAAAGAGAACCATGGAAAAATACAAGAATACGACTTGGAACGCAAAAGAAAGTGTGCTTTGATGTTCATAAGGAAAACGTAGTCTTCCTCGACGCACAAGACACATTTTTGGACAGAATATGTGCCTCAACATATGTTGTTCCTCCAGTGTTCGACGAAGGTCCAATCATTGACATGCCACCAATTTTTGACAGAATGATTCAAAAGAAGTCGACAGGTCAGGTAAGCATTTTGAAGAACTTCTTGAAAATTTGTCTAGCACTTGTAAAAAATGCAGATGCTCTAGCAGAGTTATCAGTGCCAATCAAACAACCCGAGAGAGGTCTTCGACAGGAAAAAAATTCCAACCATATTCATAAAAGAATGAATATTGGACGAGAACTACACATGAATGTTCAAATAGGTGAGTATGATATGAATATTATTATTCTAGACTTGGGGTTAGACGTCAACATCTTGACTAAGAAGACGTGGGAGAGTATGTGAAAACCCAAGTTAGTATGGTCACTTTTTCAACTAAGGTTAGCTAACCAATTGAAGTTTCTACCTATTGGTCGACTACCACAAGTTCCCGTTGAGGTGGAAGGGGTTATAGAGATTGTTGATGATATGGACCCTTATCCAGCACTCATGGGGATCATCTGGGATATTGGGAACCAGACTGTCATTAATTTCAAGAAGAGGACCCTATCACTTGAAGACTAAAAAATGTTGTTAGTTGTGCCAATCAACCCTCTAAAAGGCCAGTGATATGTCAAACGAGTAAGAGGTGAGTATCAAGAAGGGAATTTAGAGAACATCTATAATATATCTTCTGTGAGGGATGATTATATAAATCCTACAACTGATGGTAAATTGAGTAGGTGAAGTATTAGTTCATGTTCATCAGATTCAAGAGAAGCAGTGGAAAATTAACAGAACTAGTTGCATGAAGTGTCGATGATAATATGCACAAGAATCACAAAATCCTTGCCATGGGTGGCTATTTAGGTATGTGATATACCTACTTTTGAAGGATTACCTAATTTGGACATGATTTTATCAGAATTTGAAGATAAGGTATTAGAACCTCAACGACTGTTAGGTCTTGATGTCACCCTGAAAGCTACGCTAACAAGATGGTGGTTTGTCCATAAACAATCCATTTAGGAATGTCATCAATGTCAAAAGATCTTAGAGATCCATTTTGGTGATAATATTTCTTATATTTTCCATAAGTATCATGGTTTATCGACTCCCATCGACTACCTTGATAACTGTTGCGCGATATGGAGGTTGGTTCCTAGAAAGGAGTTATTTTATCCTTTGTCAAGCTCTTGTATATAAGCTTTGAAATTGGTTATTGAATTCTTGTATATTATGTGTCACAAATCCAAGTTAAATTTGTGTTGCAGCTAGTTTTATGTCATAGAAGAATTTGGTGCTATGCTTTTCTATCAAATCCGCATTTAAGGCATGGCAATAACTACTTTTACTGCGAGTGAAGTAATGACTTTAACGACTCTTTGTCATAAATTCCCAAAAATATTTCAACGTGTGAAGGGATTATTCACCATATTTTCCGATTTATTGAAGATCAGGTCTGAATAACTATCCACATGACCAAACCGAGTGTCGCATGTGTAGACCTATTTCACCTCCAAATGACCATCAATTGCTTCATTGTGTCGAAGTATGAAGAGTATTGAGAAAGATAAGTTGTCTGCAACTTGTCTGTGTATGAAAATTTCTGCCATGGAGATCCTTATGTCAAGTTATAGCACTGTTAGAGGTTTGATTGTGGAGGTACCGCTTGAATACCCATTGTCAAGAAGGTACCAGAGTTTGTCTCGTGACCAACACCTGTGAACCCACCAAGAAAGAAATGAATAGTTGGATGGGTAGTTAACCCTGAATAGGGAGTCAAAGTTACGCATGACATTGAAGATTCAGGGTTTGGTTCCAAAACGATACTGCCAGTTTATATCTCACTGTAGAAAGATGATGCTCCCCGTCTGGTCATTCACAAGAATTCAAAATATCCTTTGGTACATCTAGTCATCCCGTGAGGTGTTCATGAGACAACAAATATCATGGCTAATATGAAGAAGCTAATGTTTTCTGACCATGATTTGAGGAAGTTCTCATAAATAGAAATGTCAAATTATATGACATCAGTGCAGCTGGTTGAAGGCGGGCTGATTCAGTTGGTTCCCATGGACTGGGCTCTGGGTTTGGAGAAGTTGGGCATCTTATCGTTGTTGTACATGCCCCATTTTGGTCACACTGTAGAAGTTAACACTTGGGTGAAGCAACTCCTCATTTGTTTCCATGGGGAATTCACGTGGTTGGATAACTGCATCTATGTGGATGTCAACTTGATTTATTATATCCCTGGTTTTTCGACAACAAGAGTTGATCCAACACCATTATTTGCAGGCAAGGAGCAGGATACAAGCCTTGTCACTCGAATGAAATGAAGGTACAATATTGTGTGGGACACACAAGTATTTTCTATTGCCTCTATCAATGATCAGGGTGTCAGATTCACAACCAAGGTGTTGTCTAGTAAGCTAATGCAGAAGCTTCTCCTGAACTAGTGCACTGCTGGTACCATCGCTATGACAGAGCAATGTGATAGAGGGGTTTATATGAATTGGGCCACATTCCTGCTCAATGAATTATTGGAAGACGCCATAGGTGAGCGGGAGCGAGGTAACCCTTTTACTTACTCTTGGTTACTAATATTGATTTCTTTTGTTGCATGGGACGAACCACCCAACTATCAAGGGATGGAAGTGAATGTACCGTGTCGCGAGGCATGATATCAGAATCTTTGGTTCGAGGAGAAGATTCAACGAAGAAAAAAATATAAAAACATCAAGTTTTATATGCAATGCACTAAGGCATCTCATTGGAATCTAGTCAAGGATTGATGAAGTGAATATCCAGTGATATCGCAAAAATATTAAGTTTATCATAGGGGCTCACCATTTGTATCTTCAGCCATGACAAGACCCTCAACATGATTGGTTAACCACTGCATTTCACTTATCCAAGGTGGAAATTGATGTTATAGTTCAGGATTGGCCAGAGGAGTGAAGAATCATATCACGGATGATCTCTTGTCTACTGAAACTGAATCGCGACAGGCCTAGGCACATCAGGGACCCAACCAGGTGTCCCACAGGAAGAAGATAACCTTCCTAGATCTTGTCATAACAATGATGAGGAGTCGAGCGCTAGCCCAACCAATCCAGATGTGGCATCAAAGTGGAAAACAACTGACATAGAGAAAAAGAGTAGGAAAAAACACAAATCCGTCAAGGAGTCCACCTCGGTCGGGTTGCCTAATGATGATTCCAACCTGCTAGAAGATCACATGGTTGAAGTTGTTAATGAAATGAGGCATAAAATTGATAATCAACACACAAATATGTTTGAGGGAGCCATCGACTTACTTCAGACTCTTTGTAATGTCGTGAAGGAATTCAAGGTTGTAGTCAGTCAGCCCACAAGACAATGGCAGTCAGAGGTGCAGGAAGCTGGTCCTTTGGATGATCATCCAGCTGAGGTGAAAACATCCTGACAACATCGTAAGGTTCGAGTGCTGTTGAAAGCACTTACTTAGGGACATCAAAGCTTAACGACATGGTATGGTATATTTCCTATAATGGGGTAGACCTGTCTATGCTACCCATGTTTTTATTGCACAACATACAACAGGATACCGTGGAAGAGATTAAGGCACGAGAGCACGTAGTATATGACCAACTGAAGCAGTCAAAGAGCACCATGTCTTCACTCCAAATCTAGTTGGAAGAAAGAGAGAAGTAGACATAGAAGTGGCAATAGGATTAAGAGCGAATTGAGCAAGCCATTTTTCTATCCTGTTAAAGAGATTCCATAGTTCAGGGTCATTCCTGTCATGATTCCTGAGGCTCAGGTGTTTAAGATAGCAAAAGTTGCTATGGACTTCCGACAGAAGATGGAAAAATTGGAGACTAATCTTCTTCCTCGTACACCTCCTGAAGTACTGGAAGAGTGACTAAGGGTAGTAGAAGAAGAGATGTGACAGATTCAGGAGGTCGAGGAAATTTGTGCTAAGGCATATGAACAAGTGTCTCAGGCTTGGGAGGCCTTGATGGATGACATAAAGCTGCAAGAGAAAACATAAAAACTTCATGGCATGGAGTCCGGTCTGACCGGTTTACGAAATTATTTGAAAACACTATCTTCGGTCGAGAAGATGGGTAAGGCTGTTGATCTCAAAATACTGCAGTAGCAAGTCGCTACGCTCTAGATATAGTAGTGACGAAGAATAGATCGTGTCGCAGAGCTTCACGATGAAGAAGAGAAGACCATCACAACCATTCACCTAGTGCATGTTCAAGTTCGACAAGCGGTCCACACGACTATGGTGAACACTTCAGAACATCTCAATTTTGAATTTGTGTAGCAAATTTTTAAATCAAGGAATATGTTTAGCACAGGCCGCGGAGGTGAAGAAAATCTTCTAATATTTTCAAGCTAATATGAACACAGCAGAGGCTTATGTCTGAAGTGACTCTGGGTGAGCCACATGTGAGTGTTGAGGGCCCGTTGGCCCTAGGAATGTTGCATTAAGATTTGGTTCTAAGTGGAGAAGTCGCTCATAGTGTGATCAGGGATGCGATGGAGCGGGCGTGGAAACAATTGACTTCAACGATCATGGAAATTTTTGGGAAAATAATAAATGTACTCTATGAGTTAGTGAGAGATGGGACCACTTCGGTGTAGTGGGTGCGAGGAATGTAAATGCAGCCAATAGATCCTATATAATGTAAAGGGTTGTTTATTGTACAAGTTCTGCATTCTGAGTTCTGGGTTATGTGCTCTGGTGTTGTTCCCTTTTTAGGAGATTTTGTTGTTGGTGGTTCTATTTTGGGTCACAAGACAAGATAGGGTTGGTCGGAGTACAATTTTGGTATGTTTGTTTACTATAGTAAGAAATATGAATAAGAGTAGTGAATGCAATGTATTGTTGATCTGCGAAATGTGTGCACAACTGTAATGTAAAGAGCTTAGAGGGATATGAAGAGATGTATGTAGGATGTGTGCGCAAACAAAAGAGTTATAGACATGACTCATGCCAAATGAAGAGCACTTTTGTGGTTTTATCTTGTATGAGTTTCCATGTTTATAAGATCTGTGTGTCGAATGGTATACGTTAATGTTTTGTTTTGCTGCGATTGATGATAATGTGTTTCTTTTTGTATAAGTAAATAGAAGGACAAAATGCGTTAATGGTTTGTAGTATGTTCTTATTGTAGTTGCTTGTCGATGGATTTGTATGTTATTTAATTTGTCGGCCTTGTTGGTCTACCTGTTGGTTCTTTGCATGGAAATATTCCATTTACCACTACAGAAACCTGGTTCTTGCAACCCCCATAGGTATCTTGGGTGAGACTGCACTTACGTCGCAAGTGTTTTTTACTAGGCTACGACTTGTCGAGTTGATGCCTTGGGTTTTGTTGAAGGAATTGCATTTGGATCAGTAGAGAAAGAGCCAAAAATAATATTTAAATATTGTAATTAAATTTGCATGCGCCATCAAAGGTTAATGAACCTTGATGGCTACTACAATGCAATCAACATTGACTTTAGTGTCAACCCACAAAAAACCACCAAGATTTCATAAAAACTATAAAAGAAATAATAACAAGGATAAATGAATCTAGAAAAGGCTCTAATGACTCAATTTTGTTACAACTCCCAAGAGTATTCAATAAAGTATATGCCTCTCAAATCTAACATCTAAGATAAAAGAGATGCAATAAATAATAATAAGCTAATTTTAAGGTCACAACTAAGCTAGACACCAAATTGATATATGAGAGCCCCTTGTGGTGAGCAATAAGCACCCTGCAATGCAACATTAAATGTTGTGGCGGGGGCTTTCTTGGCCATTGGATCTCAAGCAACTTGAGATCTAATGGCATGCAAAGTCCCTGCCGCAGTATGCAATGTTGCACTGTGGGGTGCTTATTGCTTCCCCCTTGTTTGTTGGAAAAGGAAACCGCTACGCGTGATGATTTGACTACTAAAGTCTACGAAGGTGTACATACCCTACCCCCCTCCATATTTGTACATATGACCTCTTAGGATGAAACACATGTTCTCAACCATTAAACCCACTCAAATTGTACAAACTCTTTAAACATGTTTTTGAAAAATATTTCTATAAATAAGATATACAACTCAATCACTATAGATACCATATAAAAAATTAAAACTTCAATGACTTGTCTCCTTTAATTTTTTAATTAAATGTGAATTAAAAAAATCGTGTAATTTAAAAAAAAAAAAAACTAAACACTTAAATATTGAGACACCTAATATTCCATAAAAAATATTTATTTATTTTAAACTAAACAAATATAAATATAAAAAATAATATATTTTTTTCAAAATCTGCTTCGAAGTTCCTATCTTATACATCAACCTTACAAAAATGTGGACACATGGTCCCTAAATTTTATAAGATGAAGAAAAAATATTTTTTAATATTTTTTCAAATACCTTATTTAACTCTTATGCCAAAGAGTGTATAAGACATTTTTTATTATTTATTCTACGAAGGCATGGACACAAGTTTAAGTTAAAAAAAAATCTTGCTAACTTGTTGAAATTGGATTTTATGTATTTATTTGCTTCTTGCAAACTTGTTGAAATTGGATTTTATATATTTATTTGCTTTGGTTTTTATATATTATTTATTTAGTTATTTTTCATTAAAATTAGCTATTTTTCATTAAAATTAGCTTTTTATATAGTTGTTTTTTATGATTTATAATTATAATTATTAAAAAAAATTACAATAACAAATAGAATAAACATTTTTACATTGAAAATAATGTCATTTTTAATATTCAATCATTAACGTTAATAGATGTAACCAATAACATTGTTTATGTAGTTTCCATATTGATATGCTTTTATTTTATTATAATAATGTTTATAAGTATATTTAGATAAGTTATATAATTTTAAAAAGTGTTTGTTGAAGGTTGAGATCAATTGATTTCCATAAATATTATCTTCTCATTTATATATTTTTTTAATTCAAAATGGTTTTTAAATTATTGAATTTTAATGATTTCTAATTTGTTGATTAATGGTATCAATAATTTAGTTATTAAATCATTTAATATTAACTATTAACTATTAACTCTTAATCTATTAATTGCATTGAGAGATGTTTTATAGTTCAATATGAGGAAGACCTTGTAACGTTTGTGAATATTATGTCGGCCATAAAAACAATCTAATATGGGGCAGATCTTGTAACGTTTGTCGATATTATGTCAAGAAAAAAAAACCTAATATGGGGGAGATGTTGTAACATTTTTTCTTAACAAAATAATACAAAATAAAATTTTTAGGTATCCGCCGAAATAAATGTTGGCCAAAGAAACAACCTAATATGGGGGAGATGTAGTAATGTTTGTTCCTAACAAAATAATCAAAAATAAAAATTTCAATTATTGCCAAAATAAATGTCCACTAGAAAAACAACTTAATATGGGGGAGATGTTGTAATGTTCATACCTAACAAAACAATAAACAATTTTTTTTTTAATTATCCGTTAAAAAAAGTATGCTAGAAAACAACTGAATATGGAGAAATGTTGGCAAGGCCTCCTAAACAACCCATGGTTTTAGTGTACATGGTTTAGGAGGGCCTTGCAGATGGTTTTAAAACCATGTGCAAGGCATCCTAAACAACCCATGGTTTTATTGTACATGGTTTCGGTGGGCCATGCAAATGGTTTTAAAACCATGTGCAAGGCCTCCTGAAGAACCCATGGTTTTATTGTATATGGTTTAGGAGGGCCTTGCACATAGTTTTAATACCATGTATGGGGCCCATGTTTTGAATACTAATATACCTTAATTTATGCAACACCTGAGAATGACACGCACGATATATTTGGATACTATAAAGGATAGCATATTAACATTATGGTAGATCCTCACACGAAGTTAAATTTACTATAGTATTAAAATGTATGTAATATAGAGGTTTGAAACAATTTAATGTTTGCATTTAGGAGAGTATTGCACTCAAGGAGTTATTCGGGGAGAGTTCACACCTGAGATATTTGATCCCTCTCAACGCTTGATAGAGCCTAGGATTTGAATCTAAGTTGCTATACTAACCAAGTATCCATTAATCCACTAATTACATAACCCTCTACATCATTAATCCCTAACCTTCAACAAATTAACCAAAAATATAACCAACTAACAATTTTGTTAACTAACATTCACTAAAGTTCATAATGAATGATAATATTATTTCTTAACCCATAATCCCTGAGCACAAATTCTTAACTTGCTAACCACTAACCCATAAAACTAAATTCCTCATCTAATAATCACCCATCCTTAACATATTAACTCATAAATATAATTAACTATATTTCTTAACTTTCAATTCTTATTATATTGAATATTAGTTATTAACTTATTAATACATTAATTATACGTCTTAACTTTATTCTTTTTTTTTTCAGATGGAAAGATCCACGGGAAACCGAGCAATACTTCCCCACATTAGTGGATGGTAAAGGTGGTAAACCGCCGGCCATCCTCGCAGAAGGCCTAACCCCAAAGGACTCAAGGCTCAAACCCATGACCTCTCCCCGAATCGAGAGAGTGTGCGCATGTCTTACCAATTGAGCTAACCCTTGGGGCTTCTTAACTTTATTCATTAACATACTACTCACTCATCCTTAATCTATTAAGCAACCACTAACCCTTTACCCATTAATAACCCATAACTATGATTAAATTTATTTAATATAGTCATTCACAACTTCTATAGTCAAGTTGAATAATAAATATAGAGAACACCATTTAAAAAGCATGTCAGAGAAAATAGTTTTAGTAAGATGAGGGTCACCATTTCATTCCAAGCTTTATTATTTTATGTCATACAAAAAGTTTATAATAAAAAGGAAATCTGTCTATTTTAATTATTGAAATTTAGTTGTCAAATTTTGTTAGTTTATTTGATTAAGGAGTGGGTAGCTTTAGAAAGAAGACCCGGGTTCAAACCTTTAGAGATGAGCTAGTTTGGAGGAGACAGTGAAAAATCCAACCATGTTAAGGGTTGGTGTGACCCGAGCCGAGTGCGATCCCCAGATAATTAACAGCTTACATGTCCCTGGGTTAAGGTTTCTTAACCAATGATGAAAACACACTAACCCCAAATAACAAGCATTTCTTAAAAATATATATATATATATTTGTCATGACATGTGATGAGTTTAATAAATTTAAAATTGAAAAGTAAGGTTTTGTCATTAACATGTTGTAGGCATTAATCAAACACCACATGCACTTCTCTTTCTTCATATTCGTATTTTTAAACTTCAAAAGCAAGGTTGTTCACCAGGCAATACTCTCCTTAATCAAACACCTCAACCTTCCGCTTTCTCTCGAGATTATAAATTTATTTTCAAAAGTTTCATTAAGGACATTCAGGTTAAGAATTTGAAAATTAATGTATTTGTAAACATAATGACTATGAAAGGATATTTAAATGATTATAATAGGATTATGAAAGTTAGGAATTTGGAAACTAATTTAAGTGGGTTTAATCATTAAAAAGTTGTGTTTTTTAAAGAAATTTCACGTTTTCGTATAAACATGATAGAGTATGTATATTTTTGTAAACTTTAATAGTTAAATAATTACACATATTTTTTTTTTATATTTTATAAACAAAAATGTTTCATATATCATTTTATTATCCATTTTAACATCAACCTTCGTTTATGGTTGTTGCTTTGCCATATTTTGTTGCTTAGTGGGGTTCACTCTGTTTTATTTCGACACTCACCGGACTGGTGGTGTTCTTTTACGGTGGTTTTTCTCTGTCATTTCTGCCTGTTTCCTCTCGTGTGATACATTATCCCCGGTTTCTCTTCTCGCAAAGTTGGTTGTGTCTCACGGGTTTCCTCGTTTTTGGGTCTTTGTCCTCTAACGCTGGTCTTTCTGTAACGTTTATGGGTCTCTATCCTCTAACGGGTATACCTTCTATCATTGTGCATTGAAGCTGGTTCTTTGTCACCAGATTGCACGAGGGTTTTAGCCGAGGATTAACTGTCTTCTTGTCCTCGTTTGGGCGGCGGTTGGATCTGGTAGTTTTCTCTCGGGGAATGGTGTTTTGTTTTTTTTTTTTCGATATGTTAAGGTTACGGTGAGCTTGGATCTCATGGGCCCCAGTTTGTCTAAACCCTTGGGTTTTGTGGGTGATATACCCTGTCCTCTCTCAAGAGGGGGAACACTTTCTCGCACTATAAGAGGAACGCAAAGGCTTTCAAAGCATTGGAAGCTAAGCGGAGTTACGTGCTGGGGCACGATGTATGCATATGGATAGGGTGGTGGCCCTTTGTATCAGAGCCTTGGTGGGGAGACTTGAATATGTTAGGATGGGTAAGAAAGAATGGGTTGAGTGGGCGACCCGCCACTGGAATCCCATACTAAATTACGTACCTACAATAAGCCTATTGGCTAACCAGTGGCTCGTTATCGTCTTTCTGGAAGATAATGACGCAACTAGGTTTCTCAACTCCCTTTGGACCATCAACAAAGGCTCTTTGGTGCTCATCAGATGGTACATAGACTTTGATCCCCTCGGGGAGAGGGTGGTCAAACCCCATACGTGGGTTCTACTTCCCGCACTTCCCTTCCCTCTTTGGAGCAAAGAGTTCCTCATTGGTCTTGCAAACTCTCTGGGGAGGTTTGTTGCAGTGGAGGATGACCTTCATCTCATCTTTGACAAGAGAATGGCCAAAGTTTTGGTCGTGATGGATATTTCCCATAGTTTTCTTGTTGAGATTGAGATCCTATGTAACAATGTTCCCATTTGTCAAAAACTGGATTACCTCAACATTCCTTTCACATGCAATGTTTGTCATGAGGTGGGACACCTTCATCGTACCTGCCAGTGTTCCTTCAAGGTTCGCCACCTTCTGCCAGGACTGACACTGACTCACCTCCTGATAGATCATCTTTGTCGTGCCCCCCACGCGGGGAGACTATTACCATCGGTCCTGTTGAAGGTATGTACAAGTCACACTCTCCTACAATTTATGATGATTTAACAAAAGGTGAACTCCTTTACATTCAGGATGTGGAAAATTGTAGGTCTTTGGCTCTGAGTAGTTGTTATCCCTTGATTTTCCAGTATGATGCTCCTACTCTTGATAGCTACAATGGTAATGAGTCTCTGGTTTCTCCAACCCAGTCCTACATCCCTTTTTATGAGACTCCCCCTGGATCACTGGTTCCCTCCTCATCCCTACAGGATAAGCTGGGAGGATACTGATGAGTTTCCTCCTCTCACTCACTCGGGTGGGCCTTCCTCTGGTACCATTCCCTGCAACTCTCCTGCTTTCTCTGACCCGACTTTGATGAAGTCCCTGGCTATCTTCTCAGCCAATTCTCCTCTCTCTCCATCCACTCTGCCTTTAGATTCTATTAGATTTGAGAATGTGACGATCAGAAAGTCTAGGAAGAAACTGGTATCGAAACATCTGGAAAGCAGTGACTCCCCACACTACACTCCTCTCTTTGCTAGGATTAAAGTTACGGCCATGGCCTCGCCATCTACTTCTCCTTCCATTTCTTCACTCAAAGTGCTTAGAACTACATCACCCATTAGAGATGGTCCTTTATGAAGATTTTAACCATGATTGTTCATGGTTTCGGGGGATTTTCCAAACAAAAATCCCTCAAATCTCTCTTCTCTTTTTTAGCTCCAGACATTATTTTTCTCCAAGAGACTATGTGTGATCACTACCATGCTCTCCTAGATTTCACCAAACCCTTAACGGGTTGGGAATTCTGTGCACTTGACTCCCTTTGCCTTTCGAGAGGTCTCTTGACAGGATGGAACCCTCTCTCAACCCGTTGTAAAGCTTTTCAAACCACTACTGGTATTTTAGTCAAGGCCAAATTTCATGGTTCTGACTCTGAACTCTCCATCCTCAACTGCTATGGCCCATATATGAACATATTCCATTTTTGGAACAATGTGACTGTTGGAGGTGTTTTTGGACTTCCTAACCTGATTTTTGCTGGTGATTTAAATTTCACTCTAAATGATACTGAATATTGAGGTAAATCAGCCAGAATGGACCCCCTGTCTCCTTTTTTCTCTCAGCTTATCAAAGATTCTGACTTGATAGACATGGCTCGATCTTGTGCAAGCATTACCTGGAGAAATGGCAGGGCTGGGGAGGTTGGCATAAGTAAAAGGCTGGATAGATTTCTTGCCTTGTCCTCATTCATACCTCATCTTCAAAAGCATAGAGTTTGGGCCCATCCATCTGTGCTTTCAGACCATTATCCTGTATGTTTGGAATGGAATACAAAGTTCCATGTCAATATTTACCCTTTCAAATTTAACAGAGCTTGGTTGTTGGAAGAAGGTTTTACAAACTTAGTCAAGGACTATTGGACTGTTGATAGATCCCCTTTAGGGGATAATGATGTATCTTGTTTGGTCTCAAAGCTCAAGGGGATGAAGGTGGAGGTTAAAATTTGGGGAAAAAAGAAAAAGATGGAGATGAAGGAAGAACGGTATGAGATTGATTCAGAAATTCAAACCCTATTAGATTCTTCCCCCTTAGGCATCTTCAATGAGAAAGATACAAACAATATGCTTTTGCTGAAAAGTCGCAAGGAAAAACATCTGGCACTTGAAAGATTAACTTGGCTACTGAAGAGCAGGATGAAGTGGACTGGAATTGGAGATGCTAACTCATAGCTATGCATCTGCGTGCAGAAATTTTAACTCAATTTGGGCCCTTAAGAATGAGGAGGAGGTGATGGTAGAGGAGATTGATCAGCTTAAAGATTTGGGTGTTAATCATTTTTCAAACAATTTCAAGGATGATGGTATGACTAGCATCAATGATCAAGTGAAGATTATACAACTCTTCCCTTCTATGCTCTCGGCTGAAGAGGCTTCTATGTTCACATCTGAAGTGTCTCTTGCTGAAGTTGAGGGTGCTTTAAAAGCATTCAAAAGGGACAAAAGCCCAGGCCTTGATGGTTGTCCAGTTGAATTCTACCTCTTGTTTCTTTATCTTGTGGGGGAAGACTTACTAAAAGCGGTGGAATTTTAGAGGAGGGAGGGTAGATTTACCCCTACTCTCAACTCCACTTTCCTAACCCTTATTCCTAAGTGTGAAAGGCCTCAAACCTTTGCAGATTATCGCCCTATCTCTCTCTCTGTAAGTTACTGTATAAAATGATCTCCAAGATTGTAGCCAACAGGCTAAAGCCTTCCCTTGATCGTTCCATTTCTCCTGAGCAGTTTGGGTTTCTTAAGGACAGGAAAATCCTGGAACCCATGGCCATAACCCAAGAAGCTTTACATACTATTAAATCCAAAAAAAGGAAAGCATTGGTCCTAAATTTTGATATTGTCAAAGTCTTTGATAGGGTCAACTGGACATTCCTAAGGCTCATCCTCTTACAAATTGGCATTTCTCTTTTGGGAGCTAACTGGATCATGGGATGCATTACATCCTCTAACTTTGTTGTACTTGTCAATGGTACTCCTAGTTTTTTCACTGCTTTTAGGGGTATCAGACAGGGTTTCCCCCTCTCCCCCCTCCTTTTTCTCCTGATTATTAAAGGGCTAAGGTTACTTATTAAATATGCTCATAAAAAAGGACAGATTAAGGGCATCAAGATATCCTCGAGTCTTTCTCTGACACACCTATTATTCATTGATGATGTTGTGCTCTTTGGAGTGGGAACGGTGGAGGAATGGAAGGCTTTTGATGAGATACTAGCTGTATTTAGTTAAGCCTCTGGCATGTGTGTAAGTGTGGAAAAATCCTCTTTTTTGTTCAATGAAGTAAAGGAAGATATTTTGAATGGAATCTCTGGTTTTATGCCCTATAAAATGAATCCTATCATGATGGGTTTCTGATATCTGAGGTACTTCTTAAAACCTCTAGGATATGGCATTAAGGACTGGCACTGGATCTTAAAAATATTTGAAAAGAGAATAAGCCATTGGACCTTCAGACTCCTCTCCCTGGGAGGAAGGCTCATCCTAATCAAACTTGTCTTAACCAATTTGCCAATGTACTTGTTTGCATTAGCTCTTGTGCCAAAATCTATACTAAATAGACTCAGACAGTTCGTTTTTTCCTTTATGTGGGGGAGTACTCAGGATTCTCATCGTCCACATATGTCGAGTTGGCAGTCCCTCTCCAGACCTTTGGAGTATGGGGGATGGAATATAAAGCAGTTGGAATGGTTCTGTACCTCTCTTAGGATGAAAAGCCTTTGGATGATGCTCACTAGCTTGGGTCTTTGGAATCGACTCATAAGGACAAAATATCTCAAGAATCTATTTGTTGATTTATGGTCGTGAAACAAATATTTTACTGTCAGAGGCACATCTTTTTTTTGGAATGGTTTCTTAAGAGTTCTTTTATGGATTGTCGGGATGCTCAGTTGGAAAGTTGGTGATGGACTGTCCATAAAATTGGGCATCGACCCAATCATTGAGATGGACTCACATTTTATCCTTTCAGATGATCTTAGGGACTATTTATCTGATTATGGATTATTGAATCTGCAGCATATCCAAAACTTGGGTGTAGGGACTACAAGCCAATCTTACTGGCTTGCTGATGATTTAGATCTTGGAGGTAGATGGAAGATGGAATGGGATTGCTACACTAAAGGCCTCACTTAGGGAGGCATCAAATTATCGGATCATATGTATGTGGACCCATAATCCTAAAAATGGGGTTGTTTCTACCAGTCTCACTTATGATTTGATAGTATCTTCTTTTGTTATCTCTAAAAGGATTCTGCTATGTCAAAGATATGGGACTGTAATATACCGCTCAAATTCAAATGCTTCTTGTGGCTAGCTATTGAGAATCAGATCTCAACCTGGGACAACATGGTTAAAAAAGGTTGGTTGGGTCCCAACCGTTGCAGCTTATGCAAAGGGGAAGATGAATCAGTTAAGCACATTTTCACAGTATGTCCTTATACCGTTCACATCTTTAACTATATGAGAAAAATATTCGACTTGATGATTTCTTGGTCCAACAGTTCTCTCTTGGCTAATATTGAAAATTAGCTCTCTCGGAATTCGGTAAACTCTCATCTCCCTTTATTTATAATTTGGTGTATTTGGATAACCAGAAACCAAGCCATATTTGATAACATGGATGCTACTACTTCTTCGACCTATCACCATGTACTGTCTCTTATGAATGAATATCCAACATCACTCAAACCCATAAAGATCAGAGTGGTGGGATCGACACCTTCCCTAAGGTATCCCTTTGGATTCTTCGATGGGGCTGCTGCAAACACCATTAGGGGTGCAAGCATTCATCTAGTTATCAGTCCACACCATTATTATTGTTTAAATTTGGGTTGTGGTCACAACACCAACACAAGGGCGGAGCTACTTGCTCTATGGGCTTTGCTCTTTTTTGCAGAAGCCATTGGAATTCCTTCACTCCACATCTTTGGAGACTCTGTTGTGGTTATAAATAGGGTAAACAACAAGTCAGCACTTTTTGACTTGAATTTGGAATCTTGGTGTACCAATATTACCAAGTTGAAAGACTCCTTCCTCTTCCTGGTTGTACATCACGTTTATAGGGAGCATAACGTGATGGAAGACTACTTATGAAAGGAGGCACTCTCATTGGCCCTCGCCCACTTGACTTTCACAGAATTTTATGATGATAAGATCATTGAAGAAATAAATTTGCAGCTCTTTTAGAGTTTTATATGGAGCTTGGTCTCCTTGATTAGATGCCATGTGGCTCTTTCTTGGTATTTCTTACCGTTTGAACTATTTATGATTAGTCTATCTGTGTGATGCCTCCTTGGATAAGCACCCTGGGATCTTATTTTGTAGCTCCTGAGATGCTGGTATTTGTTGTACTTCGAACCCAATATACTCTATGTTTTTTGTCTTTGAGACTGTTTGGGATGTTGTATCGATCAAATCTAGATATGGTATGATTATTGTTATAATAAAGTGATGAAATTATTTCCTTTGATTCATATGAATAGCAATAAATAATTTTTTTCTTCTGAAAAAAAATAATTTAAATTTATATCATTATTATTATTATTATAAAAACAATAATTAATAAACAAAATAATCCGCAACAAACATTTTAACCATCAATTCTAACATTACTCATGATAACTTTATTTGCTTCCAAATTAACACACCGTCTTAATCCTTCTGCATCATCGTATTCCTTCTGCAAATGGATACATTTAATTATGTATTTTTTAATCGAACCCACCTCAACAAATCATTTTTATTTATTTATTATTTATTATCGTTTTGACGATTTTTTGATTTAGATATAAGCTAAAATAAGAATAGCTAGAAACAAAATAATGCACCCTATATAAGAGCAAAACCAAATCAATGGTTAAGGTGCAACTTTATGAGATATTATGCAACATATCTCTTGAAGTTTATTCATTGATGGGATTGAAGGGTTATTTTGCAACTTTATGGAATGTAGTGCAACCTATCTACTTTAAGTATACTCTTCTGTGGATTAGATTGGTTATGGCTTAAAACTTTATATTATAATTTATGTAAATTTTGTTATTTATTATTATTATTATTATTTTTTAAATAAGGGAATAAATAATTGGGGACTATATTGGTACCCACGTGACACAGGGTCTAGGGATCCAATCTCATTATCAGTATATCTCTAGGTATATCCATAGGACCCAAAACATGGTATAGAGGATTTGGATAAGAGACCTTCCATTTACAACTATTTACAACATTTCAATTTTACTCTACCCCAATTGACAACTTTGTGATTTATTATTAACATATAACTATAAAAATTACATTAGTTTTAGAATTTATAATGTTTTTTATATATTTATAAAAATTACTTTAATTTTAAAATTACAATATATTTTTTTAACTTTTTGTAATTAAATTGTAATTAATAATAATCTATATTAAAAATTTCAATCAATAAATTAACTTATAATGAATAATAAAATAATTTATTTTCTTTCCTATCATATAATTATAATGCCTTCCTCCATTTCAATTATTTTCAATTACAATATAGCGCGCACACATATATATATTAAAAACATAAAACATCCTTTATCTACAATCAAATGGTATTTGCCATATTAGTGAGGTAGAACTTGTAATTATAGTCTTATGTGTAAGAATAATTATTTATTCTTAATATTAAACATTATTGATTTTATTATTTTACTATTAATATTAATACATTTTAATTATACAACCATTTCAATATTTTTTTTTTTCATTTGCGGTTCACCTACCTCCCAATAGGGCTTGCTACATCCATGAGAACAACTCATAAAGGACCCACATGAATGGGCCTCACCTTATTCGCTTTGATTACAGAGCTAACCTGATGGCGACATCAAGTGAGGCCTTTATATAGCAATGCATAGCCACTTGAGGATTTGATCCCGAGACCTCTTGCTCACAACTTAAAGCACTCAACCACTTAAAACAGCCCATAAAGCTTTAAGCATCTCAATATATATAATAATTATTAATTAATAAATTAAATAAAAATCATTATATAGTTAAAATAATGTTAAAAAATATTTCATAAAAACATGTTAAAATCATCATGTGTAGAGTTAAAACATGCCTCAATAATAACCTCCTCTTTCCATAAATTTGGAATACGTATTAGATATTTAAACACTTTATAGAGTTGTTGTGTCTAAGGGCATTTGATTAATAAGTAGGAAATGTTTTCATCAACCAATTTACATAGTATAAAGATGCAAGGACCTTGTTTATTCCACTTTTACAAGACCTTCCAAGTCAAGTTCACGTTCATCAATGTTAACCATAAGAAGATTCAAATTTTTTCTAGGTGTCTTGAGCTTCCAAATCTAACCTCACCATTAAGATGGCTTTTAGGTCCCATCTTCAACCATTTCTTTATACCCAAGATGAGTTGCATACTCTCCTCTAATTTTATTTTTTTTGGAAAATAATTTTCTTCATCCTTAAATCTTATATGATACTTTTCAAAAAATCAATATACTCAATTCATAAAGCTTAGTTTTCACTCATATGGTTAAATAAATAGATATCCAAACTTGATTCTAAATATATATAAATTATACTCAATTCTATTGATAATATTACTCTCTCTTCGCATCCCAACATGGAGTTTGTTACCAAAAATAAGAACTCACCCTAAAAGTTTTGTTGCCAAAAATATATCAATAAATGGATGTTCATAAAACCTCATCCACCCTCTTCCTTGCCATTAAACCTTATATGACACCTTTTCCAAAAATCAATATACTCAATTCATAAAGCTTAGTTTTCACTCATATAGTTAAATAGATATCCAAACTTGATTCTAAATATATGTAAATTATACTCAATTCTATTGATAATATTACTCTATCTTCACATCCCAACATGGAGTTTGTTGCCAAAAATAAAAACTCACCCTAAAAGTTTTGTTGCCAAAAATATATCAATAAATGGATGTTCATAAAACCTCATCCACCCTCTTCCTTGCCATTAAATCTTATATGACACCTTTTCCAAAAATGAATATACTCAATTCATAAAGCTTAGTTTTCACTCATATAGTTAAATAGATATCCAAACTTGATTCTAAATATATGTAAATTATGCTCAATTCTATTGATAATATTACTCTATCTTCGCATCCCAACATGGAGTTTGTTGCCAAAAATAAAAACTCACCCTAAAAGTTTTGTTGCCAAAAATATATCAATAAATGGATGTTCATAAAACCTCATCCACCCTCTTCCCTTGGCATAGATAAAATATTGCAATTAACTAGGGAAGTTCTCTCATTTTCTTTATTTCCCGATTATAAGAATTTAAAACAAGTTTTCACGTTCTTATCTAAAACACATGCCAAAAAGATAGAATAGCCTCCAAGATTGAATTTACAAAGACCAACCTCCCTCTTATAGAAAATTAAACTTTACACCAATTATTTATCATTGCATCCACCTTTCCAAGCATTCATCCTCTCTCCTTTTTTTTCCATAACCATTTGACTTTAAAAAGAATCCCAAGTATTTAAAACCAACTTGGAAGTTTTAAAAGCACGAAAAGAAACATCATTGTGAACCTATGCTCATCTTCTTAGTACACACCATGAAAAAATGTTGTGCAATTTTTAACATTTAGTTCTATTAGTATAGTTGTACTATAAATGTCTTGGCATTTTTAGAAACTTCCTTATTTCCCTATCATTATCACTGAGAGAATAATAAAACATCATTGGCAAATAAAATTTGTATTGAAGAGAGAGTCTTATTGATTTTGATACTTGAGATAATACTTCATCTTTTTTAGCATCTATAATACCTCTACTCAAACCTTCAACAAAAAAATAAGAAAATAAAGGGAAATCCTACCTTAAGCCCTTAGACGACCTAAAGAAAATGGAAGCAGACACATGAAGTTTCTCATCTAGACTTTCCATGTGAAAGCTTGAGAAAAATATTCAACTATGTAACCATAAACATGACAACGAGCACATCTAAACGAAATTTTATTTAGTCCAAAACTTGTGAATCAACTACATTCCCCACCACAATGTCCATGTTTTTTTGGGAGACCTTCATTCAAATCCATCTCAACAAGACCCTAGCCATTGACCAATAAGTACTTAAGTTGAAGGCTACATCTATGTCAAGTATTTTGCCTACATTGTTGTCCATCAATTTTGGAATTTTTTGAACCACAACCTAAATGGACATCTAGGAATTTTTCCTAAATAGGAATACCAAGCTAGCAACCTTGGTACATTGATCAAAACACGTGAAATAGGCTTTTGGTGTCAGAAATTATGATACCCAAAACTATTTAACCTCAATTATTATATTTGAATCCTCCTTTGATCCAAATAAGAACCTTACCCTAACCACCCTTTGGTAAAAATATGAAAGGCATGCTAATACCCATGAAGCGAAACCTAGAACCTCTAGATCCAATCACGAAGGGTTTGTTTAAAGATGAATTGGCCACCAAATTTACCAATGAGATAATTACTAGAGTACTCCAATGTTTTGTTTTCCTCCCGAAGGTCCTTCCCAAACAATATTTTTACCCTAGAGATTATTTTCATAATCACTTTTTTAGCCTTTCTTGGCCTTCTCAATCTTATAAACACCTCAACTCAAGGTTTCCACCTTTAAAACCCCAATCAATGCTTCAAGATTTAGGGCTTAACCTATAAACCATGAACCCCACCACCTTTTGTTGTTGTTGTCTAAAATAGACTCATGATGTAATAAGTGGTGGCACCTTCATTTTTGAAGACCCAGTCCGACAAAAGATAGATGGACAATCAATGTAGGAAGAACTACAGAAGAGGATGTGGCAAAAGATAAGCACACCATTAATGTGTCCAAGTAGGATAAGCTAAACTGTAACCATAATGACACTGTCAAAAATAGATATTGTAATTTGTATAAAATCCCTGCAAGGGATAAGTGATGGGGTTGTTGGAGATTTTTGTAAGAGAAGGCTATGTTAGGAAGGTCTAGATAAAGTCTAGAAAAAGTCTTTCATCTACATAATGATTATATGATTTGTGTAACATCTTGTATATTGTTGTTAAAAGATTAATTAAAAGGAAGGTTATGGTGTCCCCTCAAATATATGTTATTTACTGGATGTTTGATGCATATTAATTGAGTAAAGCTTATTATAAATTTGATCAGTTTATGTTTGGATAGTATTTATTGTCACACAATGATTAATTATTTGTGTAATTTGTGTTACTGCTAAAGTTAATCTTACCATCCCAACAACTTCTATTCACTAGTATTTCCCTCACCTAACACTGGTCTTGGCTAGGCTTCGAATGACACTTTCTTATCTTTTAATGAGATAAAAAAATGCCAACATGTCTATACTACAATGAACCTTTGGTGGCTCTTGAGTGGAGCCCTAGTTTTAATTTTGCGCCAACAAACGGTTATGTTGTTGTGACTTGTTTCTATATAGGAAAGTATTAGTTGAATGTATAAGGGGATCTATAAGTAGTATATCCAATATTGGTGGGAAAAGTGGTTTGAATATTTCCCGTTGCAAGAATCTCTCTTGTGAAACTGGAATCTAGCGATGTGTAGGGAGTCTATGATGTATGATGGGCCTTTAATAGATCGGTGTGAGAGTTTCTTATGCAAATTTATAGTAGGCTCTATAAGTGGATAAAAAGACTCACAGAATTCCCATAGCTCTTGAACTGGTGCAAGAAAACAATCTAGTTGACTCCTCAAGACTTGGCTACAATAAATACGTTGAATCAGTAGCTGGTATGAGTTGCAGAGATTTGAGTGGAAACATATACATAGTGGATTTTTTTGTAGAAAATTATTAGTCTTTTTTGAAAGTAGAATTCAACTTTAAGCGAAATGTCCAAGGAAGATTGATCCAAGAAATCTCGTTGTGGATCAAGACCTAGTTAGTGGAAGAATAATTTATTCCATTTAATCAAACCTCATTACTTAGTCCATGGGGAGTGGCCAAGAATGATCCCGACGGATCGAAAAAGGTAAACGGGTACGACAATGACAAGGCAGACTTCAAAGACCAAGCAAATATTTAGCGAGAATGAATAAGTTTGAATATTAGAGAACAACGGTGGAAGAAACAAATGAGAATGGAAATAAAGAAGAGTGAGCAGTTGCAAAAGGAGATGGGTGACATAGGAAGTGATTTGGAAAGGATGAATGAGTTTCAGAAGGTAAAGAGATGTGAGGAGTTAACAAGATCTTGGTGGAGAAAGAGGGGTATAATCATAGATGACAACCCCGCTAAAACAAACCTAGGAGAAATTATATACAAAGGCATAAGATGGAAGTAATGAAGTCATTACACAATATATTGGAATGTAGATCAATGATGTAGAGTTGTATGAGAATGAAGGCATTGGAGACATTGAACCACCCTTTGTCGAAGAAAAGTAGTGGATCCAACCTAATGTTGACCACTCCCAAGTATCTATAAATTATACGATATTCTCTTTTTTCTAGTTTGAGTTTATATTTACCTCGGCACACTCATAATCCTAATAGTAGTAATCATGTGGTTGGTGCCGTAGTGGGATGAAGTAGCAATGGTTTTAATCCTAGTATAACATCAAGTGGTTAGCATAGTAGTAGTAATTCAAATCCAATTGTGGCTTCAAATTTGATTTCACAACCTAATCCTATAGTATCGATTTGGTCGAGATTCTAGTGATGAGCATGGTTAGGGTACATGGGGGATCTTCCATGCACTACCTAAAATTTTTGGGTAAGGTAGTTGAAGAAGATACGAAACAACATTGATTCCTATGGGAGGCTATTTGGAGGTGAGGAGGGATCATCTCAATTCCTCCAAATTGATAGAGTTTTGAAAATATTGAGGGGACGAGCTCTACAACGGCATATGAAGTTGGGAATCGATATGATTTAGAAATTTAGGGGTAATTTTAGTTGAGTGGGATCAAGATTAAGGAGTGAGATTTATTGAAATTAATTGATCCCCATCCTCAAAAAACATTTTTAAACTTTAAATGGTAAGGGAATGTGGGATTTAAGCCTAGATCGATTTCCAAAAAGCAAGATCTCTAATTGAGCGACATTCTCACAAAAGCATGCCATTGAAAGTGTAAATCCACACTGAATCTATCTTACGCATGCAAACAAGTGAATAATGCAAATATGAGATAAGTATAAGCATTTAATATTAAAGGAAAACAAGTAATAAGAGAAAAATAGATGTTTCCTTAGGCCACACAATGAACTAGATATGCTCATTAAATAAACCCAATGAGATGCCCATTTATGTATTCTTTCTCCATTAAATCTAAAACAACAAAACAACATTATCATTACTGAATCAATAAATGAAAAACAAGGGAAACGAGGAATAAAGGAAGAGAAGGGAAGGGATTTTCCTTCCATGAATCTCTACCTCCATGCATGAAACCTTAAACCTCCAACAATAGAATAAAAATAAACATTAGAAAATCAATAAAGTAAAAGAAGAAGGAAGAAGGGGAAGGGGAAGGAGAAACCATTACCTTCATCATAGATGTTTCTCAATTAAACCTTAGCATCCATGCATGAAACTTTAAATCCTCAACAACAAAAGAACAATAAATTGTGGCAAATCAATAAAAGAAAAGCAAAGTAAAAGAGGAAATAAAGAGGAAAAGGGAAAGGATAATACTTTACCTTCCTTATGGAGGTTCCCACATGAAAATGAAACCCTAACCTTTATGAGGATGAAATCATAACAAATGAAACCCTAAAGAATAAAGGAGAAGAGAAGAGGGAAAGAACTCAAATGCAAAAACAATGAGAGAGTAGGGTTTTAGTGTTTTATTATTATTATGGAAAATAAGAAAATTTAATAATAATAAAATAGAAGTACTTCACACTTATGAGGATTGAAACAAGTGGCTTATTTGTAGCCCTTGATCTTTCTTTATTTTCTTTTTGAAAAGTTTCTCTCATTTTTTTAAAGTTATCCTATAACTTGGTGATAAACCCAATGATAAATCTTGCTTTAAACCCAATGCAATTAACATCAACTTTAGTGTCAAGGGACTCCCTTTATGCAACGATTTGATTGCTAAAGTCTACAAAGGTGTTCATACCCGACCTTGCACATGTACTCAACCGTTAGGCTCACTCAAGTTATACAAACCCTTTAAACATGTTTATGGGAAATCTTTCCATAATAGTAAAGTTTTGGTATAGCAAACGGTCAAGACGGGTTTCGTTATGTAAGGAGGCCCGAGATCAAAACCCGCTACTCCTCGGAGGCGATATCTAAATCCAACCATGCTAAGGGTTGGTGCGGCCTAGGCCGAGTGCGATCCCGAGTGATTTTGATGGATTAGATGCCCCTAGGTTGTGGTTTCTCAGACCAAAGGCTTGCCCAACAAGTCAAAGGGCATTGCAACAAAAAAATAAAAAATCTTTCCATAACAAATAAAGTTTACAACTCAGTTACTACATGTTTTTTCTACAAATGTCATCTAAAAACTAAAAATATACATAAATTCATTTTCACACCTTGTCTCTCTTATTTTTTATAATTAGATTTGAATTATGTGTGTGTGCGCATATCCTCTAAGGACCCAAAGAATTAAACCCCAATTACCTCTACTTTGTGTTGTCTTAGTCCCCAAATATCCAACCAATTAAACTACCCCTCATATATATATAATAAATTAATTTAAAGAAAAAGTTAAACCATATAATATTCCATAAAAATAATTAATTTAATTTAAACTAATTAATATTTTTCAACGAGATTTGTTTCAAAATTTATATCTAATACCTAAACTTCACAAAATGTGGACATACAGACCCTAAATTTTATAAGATGAAATAAATTTATTTTTATATTTTTTCAAATACTCGTATATTAAATCTAATGCTAAAGAGAGAATAAAATGTGAACAAGAATTTAAATCTAATGCAAAAGAGAATAAAATGTGAATAATTTTTTTTTATATTTTTGTTATTGGTGTTTAGAAAACCTGGAGTAAACTTGATATTTTTTTTACCAAAAGTATACTTGATATTGATATTTAAATATAGTATAAATTTCAAATATTTTTCATTTAAAAAATATTTTTTTACAATAACTAGAATATACATTTTTACATTAAAAATAATAACATTTTTAACATTCAATAAGTACTATTAACATTATAAATTAAACCAATTATATTGTTATTATTTTTAATAATTATAAATTAAACCAATTATATTGTTATTATTTTTAATAATTATTAGTTTGTATATTAATATGTTTCAATTCTATTATAGCAATGTTTATAAATATATTCTAATAAATTATACAAATTTAAAGCTTATAAGGTGTATAATAAATTGTAAATAAGTGTATTGTTAAACAATTCTTTAATAGATTGTAAATGAGTGTATTGTTAAAACATTTCTTACTTGGTTCAAATATATATATATATAAAAGTTTAAAAAGTGTTTGTTGAAGATTGAGATTAATTGATTTCAATAAATTCTATCTATTAATTCATTTTTTTCCAAATTAAAATGATTTCTAACTTATTAAAGTTTAGTGACTTTTAACTTGTTGATCCATAATGATAATATGTTTATAAATGATTATAATTGACCATCATTTAATATAGTTACACATAGTTGAATTGCTAACCCACTAATCACTAATGTTTAATCTACTAATGCACTAACCAACAATCCATTAATTGCATAATTTCCCAAACCACTAACTCCTAACCCTTAACTAATTAACCAAAAACATAAACCAATAACAATTATGGTTAACTATCATTTACTGTTTGTTAGACTTGCCGGAGTGGCCTTTGGTCTAAGAAACCATGACTCAGGGACATCTAAAAAGTCAAAATCACTAGAGGATCCCTGACTTGGACCACAACAACTCTCAAGTATTTAGATTTCCGATAAGGAGAATTGAACTCGTCGCCTTAGTGACGAGACCCACACCTTAATTGAATAAGCTAGCAAAAATCAATAACTAATAACTATAATTAACTATACTTTGAATTTTTATTAAATATTAAACACTAATCCTTAACTTATTAATACATAATTATAATTAACTATATATCTTAACTTTAATTATCAATATACTACTCACTCATCTTTAATCTACTTTTACCTCTTTACCCATTATTAACTATTACTAACCCTTTATTAATTAATCTAAACTATGATTAACTTTATTTTAATATAGTCATGCATCACTTCAGTCAAATTTAATATATAATAATAAGTATTATGGATAACACCGTTTAACAAACATGTAAGAGAAAATAGAGAGTAAGGTGATGGTCACCATTTCACTCCCACCTTTATTATTTTATGCAATGCAAAGAGTTTATAATATGATATGAGTCTTGACAAGACTTTCTTTCTCTCTATATTTATAGAGAGAAAAATATTGAAGCTGTTTTTTTTAATCAAAAAAGGTTTATGGTTGGAAAGCCATTGACACAAATGGGAATATAAGGATGACAAGGTGAAGGTGGTGGAAATTGCTGTAGTTGTAGTGATGACAAGGTGAAGGTGGTGGAAATTGTTGTAGTGATTTTTTAAAGGCTGCTTTTGGTTATATAATCTTTTATAGATATATGTATTTATGGCAACTAATTAAGTAGCATTATTGCATGCAAGGTTTATTCACAATATATATCATATTAGTTGAGATAGTATTTTTTTAGTTGAATTGATTATATATGTTATGATGTATTTATGTTTTGTGCTAACATAGACATGAAAGTTTTAATTTTGAACCTTTGTAAATCAGTTTTTTAATTTTAATAGAAAGTTTAGTCGTTTTTTGCATGGAAAAAGATATGAAAAAAATTGAAATTAAAGTCTACACTAATGGTTGAAAATTAGTTTTTTTGTTTTTGTTTTTGTTTTTCCTAACCAAGAACCTGTACCCGTGTACACATCAGAGCTAGAGCGAGAGTAGATCACCGAGTCCAAGTAATTGTAGCAGTAAATCTGGGTCGAGGACAACTTTACTTTGAATGTGAGAACGATCTGTCCAGAAGCAAGTAGAACTGTCACCGTGGTTGCACGAGGCATTAAAGGACGACAACACCTCCCGCAAGAGAATACTACGCCCCCCCCCGCAAGGAAAGTAACCTGGGCTTTCATCGGGTCAGCCAAAGGCTTCATAGCTGGCTCACAAACTCAACCCCTCACCATGAAGTTTGAACATAAAACCTTATGAAAACCAAACCCCACAAAAGACCAACTAATCTACACCTCATGGCTAATTGTTGAAAACTAATTATCATGCCATTTACCAAAAAAAATGCCGGACACTTACTCTCTGACATGCCCTTCATCCATCATCACGTGCATTCCACACACTCATAATTTTAAACTTGAAAAGTAGGGTACTGCCACTAGCACATTGGAGGCATTAATCAAATACAATACAAATTTAAATTTAAAGTTCAAAAGCAAAGTTGCTCAGTAAGCACTACTCCTCTGAATCAAACATTCCAACACTCGACTTTCTCTCGAGATCATAAATTTAAATTTCAAAAAGTTTCATCTCCAAAAATTTAAAGGAAAATTTATGTTACAGAAAGTTCCATTTGTAAAATTGAAAATGGTAGGAATTTGGAAATCCATGTATATTTAAAAAAAAGTAATTACAAAAAGATAATTAAATTATTATAATAATTATAGTAATATTATAATAAGCTATGTATTGAGAAACTAATTTAAGTAAATTTAACAATTAATATGGGTATTTTATGAAGATAATAGGTTTAAATATAAAAAGCCAAAGTATTACATTTTAGTAGACTAACAAATATATTGTTTTATGAAAAAGTTTGTTTGTTTGTTTGTTTGTTTTTTTGGGTGTTACAAACAAAATCTCTTATTTCACAAACAAAAGTTTCATATACTAATTTAATGTTTAATTTAATCATAACTTTATTATTATTAATCCATAAAAACTATATTTAAAAAAAAACCACAACACACATTATAATTATCAAAATTCAACACTACTTACAAGTTGCTATAATTTGATTACTCAAAAGTAAACTAATACATCATCATATTCTTTCAACATATATACTTTCCTTTTCGTATTTTAATTAAACTCAACCAACAAATCATTTGAAATTTTTATCGGTTTAACGATTTGTTGAACTTTTTAATGATTTATATGATCACGTTTACAAAGTCATTTTAATTCCCATCTCTCCATTAAAAGTTGTGAATCAACTACATCCCCCAGCCACAAAGTCATTTTAGTCCAAAACTTGTGAATCAACTACATCCCCCACCACAATGTCCATGTTTTTTTGGGAGACCTTCATTCAAATCCATCTCAACAAGACCCTAGCCATTGACCAATGAGTACTTAAGTTGAAGGCTACATCTATGTCAAGTGTTTTTCCTACATTATTGTCCATCAATTTTGGAATTTTTTGAACCACAACTTAAATGGACATCTAGGAATTTTTCCTAAATAGGAATACCAAGCTAGCAACCTTGGTACATTGATCAAAACACGTGAAATAGGCTTTCGGTGTCAGAAATTATGATACCCAAAACTATTTAACCTCAATTATTATATTTGAATCCTCCTTTGATCCAAATAAGAACCTTACCCTAACCGCCCTTTGGTAAAAATATGAAAGGCATGCTAATACCCATGAAGCGAAACCTAGAACCTCTAGATCCAATCATGAAGGGTTAAGTTTAAAGATGAATTGGCCACCAAATTTACCAATGAGATAATTACTAGAGTACTCCAATGTTTTGTTTTCCTCCCGAAGGTCCTTCCCAAACAATATTTTTACCCTAGAGATTATTTTCATAATCACTTTTTTAGCCTTTCTTGGCCTTCTCAATCTTATAAACACCTCAACTCAAGGTTTCCACCTTTAAAACCCCAATCAATGCTTCAAGATTTAGGCCTTAACCTATAAACCATGAACCCCACCATTTTTTTTTTTTTTGTCTAAAATAGACACATGATGTAATAAGTGGTGGCACCTTCATTTTCGAAGACCCAGTCACAAAAGATAGACGGACAATCAATGTAGGAAGAACTATGGAAGAGGATGTGGCAAAAGATAAGCACACCATTAATGTGTCCAAATAGGATAAGCTAAACTGTAACCATAATGACACTGTAAAAAATAGATATTGTAATTTGTAGAAAATCCCTGCAAGGGATACACGATGGGGTTGTTGGAGATTTTTGTAAGAGAAGGCTATGTTAGGAAGGTCTAGATAAAGTCTAGAAAAAGTCTTTCATCTGCATAATGATTATATGATTTGTGTAACATCTTGTATATTGTTGTTAAAAGATTAATAAAAAGGAAGGTTATGGTGTCCCCTCAAATATATGTTATTTACTGGATGTTTGATGCATATTAATTGAGTAAAGCTTATTATAAATTTGATCAGTTTATGTTTGGATAGTATTTATTGTCACACAATGATTTTTTGATTTGTGTAATTTGTGTTACTACTAAAGTTAATCTTACCATCCCAACAACTTCTATTCACTAGTATTTCCCTCACCTAACACTGGTCTTGGCTAGGCTTCGAATGACACTTTCTTATCTTTTAATGAGATAAAAAAAATGCTAGCATGTCTATACTACAATGAGCCTTTGGTGGCTCTTGAGTGGAGCCCTAGTTTTAATTTTGCGCCAACAAATGGTTATGTTGTTGTGACTTGTTTCTATATAGGAAAGTATTAGTTGAATGTATAAGGGGATCTATAAGTAGTATATCCAATATTGGTGGGAAAAGTGGTTTGAATATTTCCTGTTGCAAGAATCTCTCTTGTGAAACTGGAATCTAGCGATGTGTAGGGAGTCTATGATGTATGATGGGCCTTTAATAGATCGTTGTGAGAGTTTCTTATGCAAATTTATAGTAGGCTCTATAAGTGGATAAAAAGACTCACAGAATTCCCATAGCTCTTGAACTGGTGCAAGAAAACAATCTAGTTGACTCCTCAAGACTTGGCTACAATAAATACGTTGGATCACTAGTTGGTATGAGTTGTAGAGATTTGAGTGGAAAACATATACATAGTGGATTTTTTTGTAGAAAATTATTAGTCTTTTTTGAAAGTAGAATTCAACTTTAAGCGAAATATCCAAGGAAGATTGATCCAAGAAATCTCGTTGTGGATCAAGACCTAGTTAGTGGAAGAATAATTTATTCCATTTAATCAAACCTCATTACTTGGTCCATGGGGAGTGGCCAAGAATGATCCCGACGGATCGAAAAAGGTAAACGGGTACGACAATGACAAGGGAGACTTCAAAGACCAAGCGAATATTTAGCGAGAATGAATAATTTTGAATATTAGAGAACAATGGTGGAAGAAACAAATGAGAATGGAAATAAAGAAGAGTGAGAAGTTGCAAAAGGAGATGGGTGACATAGGAAATGATTTCGAAAGGATGAATGAGTTTCAGAAGGTAAAGAGATGTGAGGAGTTAACAAGATCTTGGTTGAGAAAGAGGGGTATAATCATAGATGACAACCCCGCTAAAACAGACCTAGGAGAAATTATATACAAAGGCATAAGATGGAAGTAATGAAGTCATTACACAATATATTGGAATGTAGATCAATGATGTAGAGTTGCATGAGAATGAAGGCATTGGAGACATTGAACCCCCCTTTGTCAAAGAAAAGTAGTGGATCCAACCTAATGTTGACCACTCCCAAGTATCTATAAATTATACGATATTCTCTTTTTTCTAGTTTGAGTTTATATTTACCTCGGCACACTCATAATCCTAATAGTAGTAATCATGTGGTTGGTGCCGTAGTGGGATGAAGTAGCAGTGGTTTTAATCCTAGTATAACATCAAGTGGTTAGCATAGTAGTAGTAATTCAAATCCAAGTGTGGCTTCAAATTTGATTTCACAACCTAATCCTATAGTATTGATTTGGTCGAGATTCTAATGATGAGCATGGTTAGGGTACATGGGGGATCTTCCATGCACTACCTAAAATTTTCGGGTAAGGTAGTTGAAGAAGATACGAAACAACATTGATTCCTATGGGAGGCTATTTGGAGGTGAAGAGGGATCATCTCAATTCCTCCAAATTGATAGAGTTTTGAAAATATTGAGGGGACGAGCTTTACAATGGCATATGAAGTTGGGAATCAATATGATTTAGAAATTTAGGGGTAATTTTAGGTGAGTGGGATCAAGATTAAGGGGTGAGATTTATTGAAATTAATTGATCCCCATCCTCAAAAAACATTTTTAAACTTTAAATGGTAAGGGAATGTGGGATTTAAGCCTAGATTGATTTCCAAAAAGCAAGATCTCTAATTGAGCTACATTCTCACAAAAACATGCCATTGAAAGTGTAAATCCACACTGAATCTATCTTACGCATGCAAACAAGTGAATAATGCAAATATGAGATAAGTATAAGCATTTAATATTAAAGGAAAACAAGTAATAAGAGAAAAATAGATGTTTCCTTAGGCCACACAATGAACTAGATTTGCTCATTAAATAAACCCAACGAGATGCCCATTTATGTATTCTTTCTCCATTAAATCTAAAACAACAAAACAACATTATCATTACTGAATCAATAAGTGAAAAACAAGGGAAACGAGGAATAAAGGAAGAGAAGGGAAGGGATTTTCCTTCCATGAATCTCTACCTCCATGCATGAAACCTTAAACCTCCAACAATAGAATAAAAATAAACATTAGCAAATCAATAAAGTAAAAGAAGAAGGAAGAAGGGGAAGGGGAAGGAGAAACCATTACCTTCATCATGGATGTTTCTCAATTAAACCTTAGCATCCATGCGTGAAACTTTAAATCCTCAACAACAAAAGAACAATAAATTGTAGCAAATCAATAAAAGAAAAGCAAAGTAAAAGAGGAAATAAAGAGGAAAAGGGAAAGGATAATACTTTACCTTCCTTATGGAGGTTCCCACATGAAAATGAAACCCTAACCTTTATGAGGATGAAATCATAACAAATGAAACCCTAAAGAAGAAAGGAGAAGAGAAGAGGGAAATAACTCAAATGCAAAAACAATGAGAGAGTAGGGTTTTAGTGTTTTTTTATATGGAAAATAATAAAATTTAATAATAATAAAATAGAAGTACTTCACACTTATGAGGATTGAAACACGTGGCTTATTTGTAGCCCTTGATCTTTCTTTATTTTCTTTTTGAAAAGTTTCTCTCATTTTTTTTAAAGTTATCCTATAACTTGGTGATAAACCCAATGATAAATCTTGCTTTAAACCCAATGAAATTAACATCAACTTTAGTGTCAAGGGACTCCCTTTATGCAACGATTTGATTGCTAAAGTCTACAAAGGTGTTCATACCCGACCTTGCACATGTACTCAACCGTTAGGCTCACTCAAGTTATACAAGCCCTTTAAACGTGTTTATGGGAAATCTTTCCATAACAGTAAAGTTTTGGTAGAGCAAATGGTCAAGACGGGTTTCGTTATGTAAGGAGGCCCGAGATCAAAACCCGCTATTCCTCGGAGGCGATATCTAAATCCAACCTTGCTAAGGGTTGGTGCGGCCTAGGCCGAGTGCGATCCCGAGTGATTTTGATGGATTAGATGCCCCTAGGTTGTGGTTTCTTAGACCAAAGGCTTGCCCAACAAGTCAAAGGGCATTGCAGCAAAAAAATAAAAAATCTTTCCATAACAAATAAAGTTTACAACTCAGTTACTACATGTTTTTTCTACAAATGTCATCTAAAAACTAAAAATATACATAAATTCATTTTCACACCTTGTCTCTCTTATTTTTTATAATTAGATTTGAATTATGTGTGTGTGTGCATATCCTCTAAGGACCCAAAGAATTAAACCCCCAATTACCTCTACTTTGTGTTGTCTTAGTCCCCAAATATCCAACCAATTAAACTACCCCTCATATATATAAAATTAATTAATTTAAAGAAAAAGTTAAACCATATAATATTCCATAAAAATAATTAATTTAATTTAAACTAAACAAATAAAAAGAACAAAAATTAATATTTTTCAACCAGATTTGTTTCAAAATTTATACCTAATACCTAAACTTCACAAAATGTGGACATACAAACCCTAAATTTTATAAGATGAAATAAATTTATTTTTATATTTTTTCAAATACTCGTATATTAAATCTAATGCTAAAGAGAGAATAAAATGTGAACAAGAATTTAAATCTAATGCAAAAGAGAATAAAATGTGAATAATTTTTTTTTTTTATATTTTTGTTATTGGTGTTTAGAAAACCTGGAGTAAACTTGATATTTGTTTATACCAAAAGTATACTTGATATTGATATTTAAATATAGTATAAATTTCAAATATTTTTCATTTAAAACAATATTTTTTTAAAATAACTAGAATATACATTTTTACATTAAAAATAATAACATTTTTAACATTCAATAAGTACTATTAACATTATAAATTAAACCAATTATATTGTTATTATTTTTAATAATTATTAGTTTGTATATTAATATGTTTCAATTCTATTATAGCAATGTTTATAAATATATTCTAATAAATTATACAAATTTAAAGCTTATAAGGTGTATAATAAATTGTAAATAAGTGTATTGTTAAACCATTCTTTATTTAATAGATTGTAAATGAGTGTATTGTTAAAACATTTCTGACTTGGTTCAAAATATATATATATATATAAGTTTAAAAAGTGTTGGTTGAAGATTGAGATTAATTGATTTCAATAAATTCTATCTATTAATTCATTTTTTCCAAATTAAAATGATTTCTAACTTATTAAAGTTTAGTGACTTTTAACTTGTTGATCCATAATGATAATATGTTTATAAATTATTATAATTGACCATCACTTAATATAGTTACACATAGTTGAATTGCTAACCCACTAATCACTAATCTTTAATTTACTAATGCACTAACCAACAATCCATTAATTGCATAACTTCCCAAACCACTAACTCCTAACCCTTAACTAATTAACCAAAAACATAAACCAATAACAATTATGGTTAATTATCATTTACTGTTTGCTAGACTTGCGGGAGTGGCCTTTGGTCTAAGAAACCATGACCCAGGGACATCTAAAAAGTCAAAATCACTAGAGGATCAAGTATTTGGATTTTCAGTAAGGAGAATTGAACTCGCCTTAGTGACGAGACCCACACCTTAATTGAATAAGCTAGCAAAAATCAATAACTAATAACTATAATTAACTATACTTTGAATTCTTATTAAATATTAAACACTAATCCTTAACTTATTAATACATAATTATAATTAACTATATATCTTAACTTTAATTATCAATATACTACTCACTCATCTTTAATCTACTTTTACCTCTTTACCCATAATTAACTATTACTAACCCTTTATTAATTAATCTAAACTATGATTAACTTTATTTTAATATAGTCATGCATCACTTTAGTCAAATTTAATATATAATAATAAGTATTATGGATAACACCGTTTAACAAACATGTAAGAGAAAATAGAGAGTAAGGTGATGGTCACCATTTCACTCCTACCTTTATTATTTTATGCAATGCGAAGAGTTTATAATATGATATGAGTCTTGACAAGACTTTCTTTTTAGTATATTTATAGAGAGAAAAATATTGAAGCTGTTTTTTTTAATTAAAAAAGGTTTATGGTTGGAAAGACATTGACACAAATGGGAATATAAGGATGACAAGGTGAAGGTGGTGGAAATTGCTCTAGTGATGACAAGGTGAAGGTGGTGGAAATTGTTGTAGTGATTTTTTAAAGGCTGCTTTTGGTTATATAATCTTTTATAGATATATGTATTTATGGCAACTAATTAAGTAGCATTATTGCATGCAAGGTTTATTCACAATATATAGAATCATATTAGTTGAGATAGTATTTTTTTTTATAGTTGAATTGATTATATATGTTATGATGTATTTATGTTTTATGCTAACATAGACATGAAAGTTTTAATTTTGAACCTTTGTAAATCAGTTTTTTAATTTTAATAGAAAGTTTAGTCATTTTTTGCATGGAAAAAGATATGAAAAAAATTGAAATTAAAGTCTACATTAATGGTTGAAAATTAGTTTTTTGTTTTTGTTTTTGTTTTTCCTAACCAAGAACCTGTACCCATGTACACATCAGAGCTAGAGCGAGAGTAGATCACCGAGTCCAAGTAATTGTAGCAGTAAATCTGGGTCGAGGCCAACTTTACTTTGAATGTGAGAACGATCTGTCCAGAAGCAAGTAGAACTGTCACCATGGTTGCACGAGGCATTAAAGGACGACAACACCTCCCGCAAGAGAATACTACGCCCCCCCCCGCAAGGAAAGTAACCTGGGCTTTCATCGGGTCAGCCAAAGGCTTCATAGCTGGCTCACAAACTCAACCCCTCACCATGAAGTTTGAACATAAAACCTTATGAAAACCAAACCCCACAAAAGACCAACTAACCTACACCTCATGGCTAATTGTTAAAAACTAATTATCATAGCATTTAGCAAAAAAAGCCGACACTTACTCTCTGACATGCCCTTCATCCATCTTCACGTGCATTCCACACACTCATAATTTTAAACTTGAAAAGTAGGGTACTCCCACTAGCACATTGGAGGCATTAATCAAATACAATATAAATTTAAATTTAAAGTTCAAAAGCAAAGTTGCTCAGTAAGCACTACTCCTCTGAATCAAACATTCCAACACTCGACTTTCTCTCGAGATCATAAATTTAAATTTCAAAAAGTTTCATCTCCAAAAATTTAAAGGAAAATTTATGTTAGAGAAAGTTCCATTTGTAAAATTGAAAAGTTACGTGAGCATGGTAGGAATTTGGAAATCCATGTATATTTAAAAAAAGTAATTACAAAAAGATAATTAAATTATTATAATAATTATAGTAATATTATAATAAGCTATGTATTGAGAAACTAATTTAAGTAAATTTAACAATTAATATGTGTATTTTATGAAGATAATAGGTTTAAATATGATATGATGATGGTTAACGTCCTTTGAGACCAAAATTTGGTCTATCGGATCCTAAAGAAGAAAATTAATTAGTTTGTTTTAAAGTGATATTTCTATGCTCAAAGAGCTTGGACAGAAGCGTCCCGAGCTTACTATAATTTTGACAAGCTAAAAGGCTAGGAATGTCGGTATTGCAACAAAGATTATGAAACTGGGATCTAATGTGGGTGTATGCAGGGCACTCTAAGAGGAAGTGATTTTCATCTTCAACGTTCTTACTCTCACAAAGTTGGCAGATCCTTTCTACCCAAGGAGTTTTAGGGACTGTCCAACGACCAGTTTTGCTGTGGAGCTCATGCGAGTTCGTTCTTATCTTAGCTATATTAATTTTTTTCTTAGGACTGATTAAAACAAAGAGATAGTTTTGATCTTCAAGAGTAGGGTTGATGACCTCCTTATAATATCTTAATTTTCTTTTGGCCTCTAAATCTTTCTCACACCACAATTTTTCTTTAAACTTAGCAGCAATAATATTTTTAATGTTATTAATATTTTGCAATGCAACATTTTCATCAATCTTCCAGTGATTTAACCAAGATCTGGTATCTTTATACCACCCACGCTTGAGCCAAGTATTACATTTTCGTAAACTAACAAATATATTGTTATATGAAAAAGTTTTTTTGTTTTGTTTTTGTTTTACAAACAAAATCTCTTATTTCACAAACAAAAGTCTAATATACTAATTTAATGTTTAATTTAATCATAACTTTATTATTATTAATCGATAAAAACTATATTTAAAAAAAACCACAATATACATTATAATTATCAAAATTCAACACTACTTACAAGTTGCTATAATTTGATTACTCAAAAGTAAACTAATGCATGATCATATTCTTTCAACATATATACTTTCCTTTTCATATTTTAATTAAACTCAACCAACAAATCATTTTGAAATTTTTAACGGTTTAACGATTTGTTGAACTTTTTAATGATTTATATGATCACGTTACAAAGTCATTTTAATTTCCATCTCTATCCCCCTCTCCATTAAAAGTTAGAGAATTGATACTTGAAATAATATGTGTAAAGATGATTTCCTTTGATATAGATAAAAAAAATAAAAATAAAAAAAAATAAAAATAAAGAATAGCTAAAGACAAAACAATGCATCCTATATAGGAGCAAAACCTATGGTTATGGTGCAACTTTATGGGATATTGTGCAACATATATGCTTGATGTTTACTCATCCATGGGAATGAATATTTACGGTGCATCTTTATGGGATGGTGTAAAATATATACTTTTAAGAATATTCGATCGGTTATGACCTCAAACTCTATACTTTTTTTTTTTTCAGATGGAAAGATCCACGGGAAACCCAGCAATACTTCCCCACATTTGTGGATGGTAGAGGTGGTAAACCACTGGCCATCCTAGCAGAAGGCCTAACCCCAAAGGACTCAAGGCTCGAACCCGTGACCTCCCTCCGAACCGAGAGAGTGTGCGCACGTTTTACCAATTGAGCTAACCCTTGGGGCTCAAACTCTATACTTTAAAGAATATTCGATCGGTTATGACCTCAAACTCTATACTTTACTTGGTTTAGTTTTGTTTTTTTTTTAAAATTTTATTATTATGGACAAGTGTATATTGTTTTTTATTTGTTGACTATTTATTTATTAATTTGATTTGTCTATTTATAGTTTAACTAAATTTTTAATAAAGTTGTTAAAATCACGATTTTATGTGATGCAGTTATCTTAATTTTTCAATTTTTTGCTTTGATGCTATTGGTTGAAATATTGAAGGTCTTATTGTCGAGTTGTCGACGGAATACTCGGTTCCTACATTGAGCGTTGCAGGGCATTAAATGAGACCATCGATATTGCAACCTACTCAACAACTTTCGCTATTGGCCTTCATTGTTGCCACCTTCACCACACTACCACCACCTTCACCATTGTTGCCACCACCTTCACACCAAGTTAAGGATAAAGAGCATTGATCTTGTAGTCTATGGATAAATAGGTTATTCAACAATTGCTTTCACTTGTTCATCTGGCTCTTATGTTGTCATTCAATTGGTTCTTTCACTTGCTCACTCATTCTTCTAGCTTTTATGTTGTCATTCAATTGGCTCTTATGTTGTTGGTGGATCAATTCTTGCCCTTCTAGCTTATATCTTTGTTACAGGTCCTAAGGATAGTACTGGCGATTTCATTCAGTCAAATGCAACCACTGGTATTGGTGCTTGTTGACATGAATACCTGTATTTAAACTCTATTTTGAACGAGTCTTTTCAATTACTGGAAATAAAGCATAGTCTTTTCAATTTTTGCATTGCATTAGAAATTATTGATAAGAATTATAAACTAAAAGAAGAATCTATTTCCTAAACATTATATGATTTTTTTAGAGCAAAAGTTTATTAGAATTGGATTTACCGATATACACATGCTTGCAGTTGATATATTGTTAGGCAAGGTATTAGTGATTTCTCTACCTCCAATTGTGGATAATGTTAACGTGCCCAATTTTCTTTGGAATAGATTACCTCTGGCGAGTTCATCTCCCCAAAAACATTTTCAATTTTCTGAAGAAATGTGTCCTTGTTAGAAATTGATTCTCGAAAAGCACTTGTAAAATTTTGATTTTTTCTAGCTCTACATCCAATGCTTTAACATGCTCAAAATTTAAGTTTCTTACTACCAATTTTCTTCAATGGAGTATCTTGTAGCAAGCACTGTCGTGAACTCTAAAACCCACAATTGCCAAATTTAATGTATCTAGTATGTAATATGCTAATTGGCCCTCATCAAATCAATAGCATGAATTCATCTTACCTTATGTTAACTCACCTTAGCATAGCTTTGGATTCTTAAGTGATCATCGGATTTTTCAAATATAATATTTTTGATATAGAAAAAGACTACCATGAAGCTTCATAAAAAAATTCATATACAAACTCAAAAACTCTTTAACATTGAGAAAATTTTGTATCTTTAAATATTACAATCTCATTCTAAGCGTTCCTGCTTCATTGGCACATTTTTTAATAAATGTTACATCTTGTATTCTAATACAAAGTTTGATATTATGTTGTCAGTTGTGGGATTCCTTCAATAGAGGGACGCAAAGTGGATCTCCAGGAAAGACCCATAGAGGTTTTTACGCTGCATTTCAATTGTATCATTTGCAAGGATGTATTGTTATCTAGATCTCAACCACATGAGCTTGCTTATATTCATGGCATTGGTTATTGAATGAAGACCAAATATTTATGGTTAATGGGGACACACTGTAGCAAATCAAGCATAAGATGCTACCTAGTGCCATTTTTAAAGACCTATAATTACACCTTTGTTTCCTCGGGTTGTGATCTCAACTTTTTTGAGGATGCAATAGCATTATGCATGGATACTTTTGAACCTTAAGCTCCAACAAAAGGGTTTGTATTTTTCTTATTTTTTCCACAATATCATACCATGGTAGCATTGAGAATAACAAAAGTGTATTCATTTTTGTGGAATTTTTCTTATTAAAATGTATTTTTATACAAAGTCTAATGTAATATATCAAGGAGAAAAAGTGTTGGTGAAGGTTTCATCATTTAGAATTGAGGTTGAGAATTGCTTTATGAAGTGTGACGTTGAGAATTAAACATAAACAAAAGATCACACTTGGTGGAAGTTTTATCATTAATATATATCTTTAAACACTTCTAAATACTAAAAAAACTCATTAGGATGATTTAGAATTGGTTTTGCATACTAACACTTTCTAAATGCATGATTATGCCTAGATTAAGGAGAAGATCAATGAGTCCATAAGCTTGATCCCTCCACTAGGAAGGATCCATGTTATTTTCTTTGGATCTCGAGCAAACACGGGTTGTTTAGGTATGCAAAGAATTTGCTTGAGTAACAACAAACTATTTCACCAGCAGGAAGGACTCAATAAACCTTACCCATTTTTGTAGTTCTATTTGTTGGATAGTGCTAAGATTGACAATAACTATGCATTAATGTTACTTTTTTTAATAGAGTATGCATTATTGTTAATTTTATGAACCTTGGAAATAACAATATTGTAAATATCATTTTCACATTGGATGTCGATAAAAAAAACCATTATCAATGTCCAAACCCATAAGTGGTAGGTAGCAATCAAGAGCATTGTTTGATCTCGACAAATCCTTTCTTTTCTATCAATATTGATGACACGATTGGATCATGTGATCTAGCAATGGTACAAGAAACAAAGGGAGAAACAAAACCTTCATGATTTCAGAATGAGGCTCTCCAACTGCACATATTCATGCATCAACTTTTTTTTTCTTCCCATAAAGGACTATACTCTCTTGCTCAAAGCATTAAGGAGAAACAAAACCTTCTCGAGTTCAGAATGATGCCCTGCAATTGCACATATTCATTCATCAAATATCCTTTTTCTTCTCGTAAAGTTATATGCTTGTGCTCAAATCGATATTATATAGGGTTTCTAGTTCAAGAGTAATGAATATGGTCCTCAAAACTTCCAATTTTACTTTCTTCACACTATTTTCTTCACATATATTGACAACTTGCAATGCCGCAATCAATACTAAACACATGCACTAGTTTAAGAATAATCCAAATTTTCAAAGTGCTTGTTGCGTGATTTTGTTTCGATGTATCAACATGCTTAACAAACCAACGCTTCTACCTACAAATCTAACCTCGAAAGGTATCCGTTGACATGGATCCTTGTTAACATATAATATAACCACTTAGGATATAAATCATTTGAGGATATTATGATTTAATATACTTGAGGATATAAAAACACTCAACCTCTATTATAATCACAAAAAGATTATTTACTAAAAAATGTTAGAAACATGTGCATTTATGTATATAAAAATTACCTTAGTTTTATAATTTACAACACTTATTTATTTTTCTGGTACTTTACTAACATGTTTATATGTCTAAATACTTTTTACATCATGAAAAAAAAACATACTAGAAATCGCTCCATCATTATTAATATAAGTTCTTATAGTCAAAAGACTAGAAAATAATTTCAACAACAAAGTATAGAACATAAATTCAAAGGATTATGCTATATCCTGAGTTGATCTCCCAGTGGCCCAGTGGCCCAAGGCTAATATCGTGAATTTGGGCACTTCACTTTATTTAGCTAATAAATCTAGGGAAGAGTCAACAAAGATTTAGTTTCACGCCATGAAAGAAAATTGTGGATTTTTTAACATTTACTTCCATTACTGTAGTTGCACCATAAATGTCTAGAATTTTGAGAAGCTTCCTTACTTCCCCGTCATTACCACTTAGAGAATAATAAAACATCATCAACAGATAAAAAATTTGTTAAGAAAACAATCCTACCAATTTTGATATTTGAGATACTCCCTCGTCTTTTAGGGTTTATAATAGATATACTCAAGTGTTCAACAAAAATTAAAAACACAAGAGGAGATGAAGGGCATCCCTAGCTCAATCCCCTAGATGGCCTCAGGAAGATGGAAGCAGACACATTTATAATGATTGGAAAGTAAATAGAAATAATACAGCTCATAGTCCATGCCACTACATTAAGATTGAAGCCCATGTGTAAAAGCATCATTTTATATATATAATCAAATCACTACATCATATGATTTGGACAACTCTAGTTTCAACAACCTGACAATATTTTTTTTCTAGTGGAATTAAACCCATCTTCATCTAATTATATGGCCTCAAATATTTTCCTTCCCAGGAGAATCTCGAAATGCTTTTAAGAGATATCTTTGGGAAATGTTTTCCTTACAATATCTTACTTCAAGGATATTAGCAATGATTTTATAGACACTCTTGCACAATGATATAGACCTAAACATACAAAATAATTCAAACTTGCATGGGGGATTAATGCTACGAAATTAGTCTAGTTATGGACCTTGATACATCTCTAGAGTTTTTGATTTCATTAATAACTTTAAGCAAATATTCTTCCACTAAATTGTAGAAACAAATAAAGGACTATGATGTCCATCCGCTTGGCCCTGGTATTTTATCCCTTTTAAATTAATATAAAATTGATTTTAACTCTTCCTTTGAATATTCTTCCATCATTATTTCATTGTCTTCTTCTTTTGAAACAAAATGGGAAAACAAAACGTTAGATTAAAAGAAATTATTTTGGATCTTTATAAATGGTATGAAGATTCTTCCATCATCATTTCATTGTCTTATTAGTCCCTGTCCTCGAGCCAACCGGGACTCTATGAATCGGCTTGCCGTCGATTCTATTAATCGACACGAAAACCAATACAAATAACACGAGAATCAATATTGAATGTTTGATCGTTTAGCCTAAGTTTTATTTGCAAAAATAACCAACGCTTTTTCTCCACCAATCGTTTCGTCCTCTTATTTGGCCTCATATAGAGGCTGAGTGTACATAGTCCCTAAAATTCTTAGTGCAAAAATATGATTATTGAATAATTTTCAACAAACCAAGTAATGCTAGAAATAGATCTAGCATTACCTCTGACATTAAATGTTTACTATCCTCCACTTTGGATTACAATGATCTCATAATCTCACAAGCATGGTTGTTGCATGCTGGCCATGTGTGCACATGGTAGCTACAACAAGCTACATCTGCACCACCACATCCTATTTACCCCTTCAACCACTTACCTTGCTTTCATATTTGATTCAAAACGTAGCTGTTGAACAAGAGGGCGTAAGAATTTTCAAATTTGATTCAAAACTACCCATGCTCAAAGGCCGAAGGAAAGGCCACTTACCTTGCTTTCTGTAATGTCCCAAATTTGGCATTGGGTCACAATGGCCAAATCACATTTTCCATATTCATGAAATTTTTCAAAGGGATGTTAAAATTCAAATAATTGCCAAGGTGGAAAATCACTAGTTTCCTAGCTTGAGGGTGGAAGCTTTGATATTTGGAATAAGGGGGATAATAAATTATATTTAGATATTAAAAGGGGATAAATATTTAATAATGTATCTTATTAAACAAATACAAGAGAACATGGAAGTGGCAATGGAGCATGAAGACACATGGAGACTATGGGGCCCACACTAGATAGAATTCCTATGTTAAATGGTATCTTTCTCTTGCAAATTTGAATATATGGGAAGTCTAATGTTTTTGTATGGATTATAATGTTAATATACTCTTCCATATACTTCATAGGTCGAAGTTGGGATGAATTGTAACTTACATGGGAGAGGAAGAGCCAAATGGGAGTTTCATGGACACTTGGCTAGATTCCCCTTACATTTATGACAGCTATGACACCAATGATGGAGATTCTATGACAGTTATGACCCAAGTCAGATATGAAGGCTGACATACTGACATGTCAGGCATGAATAGAGCATCTTGGAGGTTTAAATTAGGAGTTGAAGAAGGCCAAGAGGCTCCTACTCAAATTTGGGAGAAGAGGGAAGGTGAAGAGAGAGGCCACATGGCATAGCATGAGCAACCACACCAATTCGACTTGGATTTGGTTTATGGATGGATTTGGAACCTTAGAATACCAATAATGTTTATAAAATACAGGGATCATCCATGAGAAGGATCTTTTGCTCATTTGTGAAATTGTCATTTGTGAATTGTGAGAGATAGTGGATGACTAGTTTTCTTGCTTAAGCCAATTTCAAGGGTGAAAGATTCCCATCCTAGTCGGTGTTTGGAAAGGCCACTCAGGTCTTTCATGGAGCTTTAATGGAGTCTTATTTTCAGGTGTAAGCTACAGGAAATAATGTGGATTCTTCTATTGCAGCACTCTCTCTCAACTATTTCCAGTTTTCACACCATATTCATGCCAATGGAGGGATTGCGCTTTGGGTGAGATATTGATCTCTTTGGGGAAGATTCTAATTATCATTATCTTATGTTCTATATTTCATGTTTAGAATAATTTTAGGTCGAAATACTCAAAATAATTCATGTAAAAATGTTGAACAATGAAGAAATAGTGTCATTTCCCCACTATCTTGTTGTGAACCATTGTAATGCTGATGATTTTGAATTGGGAGAGAATTTAATTGTAAATTTATGATTGGAATCAGTTAAATATTCTATTTTATTCATTCTCAAAAATTTTAAAGTCTAAATTCCCAAGATTTGTATGTCAAAATGACTTTTAATGAGCAAACAATGACCATTTCCACTCCATTTTGATATATGCCATGGTAATGCTTATTATTTCGAATGGAGGAATGTATCTCTAATAAATGTATGATGGATGGACTGTAATTAATGTTTATTTCAAGTCTCATGTTCAGTACTTAAGCATTGGAAGGCATTTTACTAATTTTTCTTGCATCGGGAGAAGATTTGGTGCATTTTCCCCAAGGGTCGAAATTGTGACTTGGGAGTTGTTTTGGAAAGAGTCATAACAGCCTGTGTAAACTGAACCATGATGAATATGAGAATTTTAAAAGGTCCCTTACACATACTCATCCTCTGTTCATAAATTCAAGTGACTTTGGGATCATTTGTGAAGCCATTTCCGGCAATTACCCAGGGGGAATTGGAGCCCCAATTTGCTAGTAAAGACTCCTACTTTGAATAGAACATTAAACAAGTTTGTAGAAGTAATTGGGAGGTCAAAAAAAATACACGAGCATGATATTTGATTTATATTATCAGTCATGTACCTTCAAAGAAAATTTGGAAGCATTTGGGTCAATTTGGAGGTCTAGACATCAAAACTAGTCAAGAGCCAAAATTGTGAAACATTGGTGCTGGGCATTTTCCAAAAAGGGGACATTACAGTGGTATCAGAGCATGGTCTTGGCACCTATTTAAGTTATGTATGGTATATATGAATTGAAGAAATTCATTAAGCCATGTGGTGATGATATGTCCAGGTAGGTTAATCAAGCATTCAAATTGGCACATAAAACTATTCATTGTGAAGACCTTAATGATTGGTTGAAGGAATTTATAAAAAATAATTCAAATAAGAACTCATTAAGGAATAATAATCAATGTACAAGTAGGGAGGAGACCAAGGAGCTACAAATTTCTATGGGTGGTGAAGAAGAAAAGGCATTACATGAAGAGGATCGAAATTCACTCCCATTGAAAAAGATGAGGAAACATCACATGAGAAGGAAGAAGAGTACCTTGAAACTATTGAATATCACTCTGAAACAAATTCTACTATGGACATGGACCAAAGAGCATCTATTGATGGATGCTTGAACTATGAAGGAGTACCTACTGATGGGTGCTCACACCTCTATGTTGGTGACATAGAGATCAATTTTGAAAGTGTTGCTGCAAGCCAAAATTCCATTAAACATGAAAATGAAGACTTTGTAGCAGTGGAAGAAGAAATAAGATCAACTTCCCCATCACCACTTGAGCTTCATGAAGTTGGTCCAAGCAAGAAGGAAGAAGATGATGAGGTTCAATTGCAAGAGCCTCATTTTCTTGAAGGGTCCTTAAAGATGAATGAAAATAAGATATGAGAGGCCCTTAGCATACTCCATGACACTCAAGCATTGGTATCAAATTCTTGTTGGAGAGATACTTCCTTGGAGGAGCCATCCTTCCTTGAAGACATGGAGAAGATCCAAAGAGCAATGTGCAACATCAAAGGTAATTTCATGTCTTTGCTTTTTGATAGAAAAAATGTCATTGAGCTTATTGAATGGTTACATAAATCCTACTTGAAGAATAATGAAGTTATTCATAAGCTCACAATTCAAAATGAGCAACTTCTTGAAAAGTTGCAAGACACTTGTTTTTCCTCCGATGTTTCAGATTGTCAAATGGTAGATTGTTTGGAGGATTCTCATGACATGGTGCATCATGAGAAATTTGGAAATTTGAATGTACTTGATGCATTTGAATATGTACTTGAAGAGATCCAAACACTTGATGTGGTTGAAGAGGAACTTGACTTGT
>LPNX010156998.1:349267-376892 GCA_001517045.1 Pseudotsuga menziesii
TAGTAGTGCAGCAGCAAGCATGGTGGTTCCTCTCTGAAATCTTCATGGAATCTCAAAGACTCAAAGTGGGCAGCTTAGTGGCAACTTCAAAGAATCATACAGCAAGCAGGTTCTTCAACAACCATGTTTGAAATTGCTTGAGGACAAGCAATATTGGGAAGGGAGGATTTGTAATGTCCAAAATTTGGCATTGGGTCACAATGGCCAANATGACAAAGGTTTCACACTCTTGAAGGAACTGACTAATCCTACCCCTATGGATCCTTCACATTATGACAATTTTGCACTTAATGACCATTTGGGTGAGTTGGTTCTTTCTCCTACATCCTACACTTCTAAATTTTGCAATAGTCATCCTAATGAAGTATGGGTGAAAGGTTTCTTTTTGATGGTGCCACATGAAGAGCAAGGACATTCTATTTCTCCTTTTGATGATGTAATTATTAGAGAACCATCTTATTTACATTTGCAGAAGAATCCGTGTTTACATTATGATTATACACATCTACATGGGTGCACCTATGATGTTCACTTGAGTCACTTGGAGACTCATGATTTTCCTTGCTCCTTGCCTAGTCTATTTGATGNAAATTTTTCAAAGGGGTGCTAAAATTCAAATAATTGCCAAGGTGGAAAATCACTAGTTTCCTAGCTTGGGGGTGGAAGCTTTGATATTTGGAATAAGGGGGATAATAAATGATGTTTAGNGACATACATATTCATGGGTGTATTGATGAGACTTCTTTGATCCACTTGAAGTCTTCATGTTTTCTTTGTTCATTATTTGGTTCATATTTTGATGGAGGTTCTTCATTCACTCCTTGGATGAAAGAACACATGGCTGATTATATTGATGCACATTATATATATTTGGAGCAGAATAGTGGGACATGTGATCCTCACCTATGTCATTGGAGCAGATTTTATTGGTCACTTGAAGTTTGTATGCACTTGGAAAATGGTAGTCTACTCATTGGGAGGTATAAGCACTTTCATGATTTATTGGTGAGGCACCTCCTTGATGTACATTCTTATTGTTTTTTTATATACTCTGATGATATATATTATGCAATCATGATGTTTGGAAGAATGCATACAATAAAATGGGATCCGGGAATTCTCTTTCCAAATGGTATGGGTTGGAGAGCACTCTTAATTATTGGAGTGCAATGCAAGCAATGGGACCCTGGTATAGTTTTTAGTCTGATTGATTTCAAATTATTTGGGAAACAAGTAGTATGGTAGATAGATTCCCCATTTAATAAGGTGATGTTAATCAAAGTAGTGCAGCAACAAGAATGGTGGTTCCTCTCTGAAATATTCATGGAATCTCAAAGACTCAAGGTGGGCAGCTATGTGGCAACTTCAAAGAATCATATAGAAAGTAGGTTCTTCAACAACCATGTTTGAAATTGCTGGAGGACAAGCAATATTGGGAAGGGAGTATTTTTAATTTACCAAATTTTGCATAGGGTTACAATTTCCAAATCACATTTTCCATGTTCATGAAAGTTGTCAAAGGGATGTTAAAAGTCAAATAATTGCCAAGGAGGAAAATCACTAGTTTCCTAGGTTGGGGGTGGAAGCTTTGATATTTGGAATAAGGGGGATAATAAANGTAGCCTATTAAATAAATACACGAGAAAATGGAAGTGACAATGGAGCATGAAGACACATGGAGACTATGGGGCCCACACTAGCTAGAATTCCTATGTTAAATGGTATCTTTCTCTTGCAAATTTGAATATATGGGAAGTCTAATGTTGTTGTATGGATTATAATGTTAATATAATTTTCCATATACTTCATAGTTCTAATTTTGGATGAATTGTAACTTACATGGGAGAGGAAGAGCCAAATGGGAGTTTCATGGACACTTGGCTAGATTCCCCTTACATTTATGACAGCTAGGACACCAATGATGGAGATTCTATGATAGTTATGACCAAAGTCAGATATGAAGGCTGGCATACTGAAATAGTGACATGTAAGGCCTGAATAGAGCATCTTGGAGGTCGAAATTGGGAGTTGGAGAAGGCCAAGAGGCTCCTACTCAAATTTGGGAGAAGAGGGAAGGTGAAGAGAGAGGCCACATGGCATAGCATGAGCAGCCACACCAATTCGACTTGGATTTGGAACCTTAGAATACCAATATTTTTTATAAAATACAGGGATCATTCATGAGAAGGAGATTTTGCTCATTTGTAAAATTGTCATTTGTGAATTGTGAGAGCTAGTGGATGACTAGTTTTCTTGCTTAAGCCAATTTCGAGGGTGAAAGATTCCCATCCTAGTTGGTGTTTGGAAATGCCACTCAAGTATTTCATGGATATTTAATGGAGTCTTATTTGCAGGTGTAAGTTACAGGAAATAATGTGGATTCTTCTATTGCAGTACTCTCTCTCAACTATTTCCAGTTTTCACACCATATTCATGCCAATGGAGGGATTGTGCTTTGGGTGAGCTATTGATCTCTTTGGGGAATATTCTAATGCTAATTATATTATTTTCTGATGTATATTCTCTTTATTTCATGTTTATAAGACTCTCAGGTCGAAATACCCAAAATAATTCATGTAAAAAAGTTGAACAATGAAGAAATAGTGTCATTTCCCCACTATCTTGTTGTGAACCATTGTAATGCTGATGATTTCGAATTGGGAGAGCCTTTAATTTCAATTTATGATTGGAATCAGTTCAATATTATCTTTTATTCATTCTCATAAAGTTTCAAGTCGAAATTCCCAAGATTTGTATGTCAAAATGACTTTTAATGAGCAAACAATGACCATTTCCACTCCATTTTGATATATGCCATGGTAATGCTTATTATTTCGAATGGAGGAATGTATCTCTGATAAATGTATGATGGATGGACTGTAATTAATGTATATTTCAAGTATCATGTTCAGTAATTAAGCATTGGAATCCATTTTACTCATTTTTATTGCATTGGGAGAAGATTTGGTGCATTTTCCCCAAGGGTCGAAATTGTGACTTGGGAGTTGTTTTGGAAAGAGTCATAACATCCTGTGTAAAGTGAACCATGATGCATATGAGAATTTGAAAAGTTCCCTTACACATACCCAACCTCTGTTCAGAAATTTAAGTGACTTTGGGATCATTTGTGAAGCCATTTCCGGCAATTACCCAGGGGGAATTGGAGCCCCAATTTGCTAGTAAAGACTCCTACTTTGAACAGAACATTAAAAAAGTTTGAAGAAGTAATTGGGAGGTTACAAAACATACATGAGCATGATATTTAATTTATATTATCATCCATGTACCTTCATAGAAAATTTCGAATCATTTGGGTCAATTTGAAGGTCTAGACATCAAAACTAGTCAAGAGCCAAAATTGTGAAAAAATTGGAAAATTGGGCATTTTAATAAAATTCCAAAAAAGGGACATTACACTTTCAGATTTGATTCAGAACGCAACTGGTGAACAATAGGGTGTAAGAACTTTCATATTTGATTCAGAACGAAGCTGGTGAACAAGAGGGCGTAAGAACTGGCTGGATGCATATGAGAGCTTCTCTATATGGATGCATAGAAGAGCTCCTCTTCCATGATGCTCAAAAACCATGATATTTACAGGAGTCTAAAGATCATGTAATTACTTTTATGAAAAAATGGCATTGATATTTATAACCTCAACTAATTCATGTTGTAAGTTTCAGGAAGCATATCAAACGTCCTCATGCAAGCAAGTTTTTCAGATGTATAATAGGTCGTGGAAACGGGTGAAGGCCATTACAACAATCAAATAACTATAGAAACATTGAAAAAATTTAAACAGACAATATTATAGAGACTTGAATGGTACCTGGTAGTGGAAACGGTTGAAGGCCATGACAACAATCAAATAACTATAGAAACATTGACAAAATTTAAACAGAAAAAATTACAGAGACTTGAATGGTATCGTTCCAATGTCTTGCCAATATACGTTGGTGAAACCCTCCATGGCAAGTCCTCCAAGAATTTTGAGCATGGACCAACCGCCATGGATGAGCTTGCAGTCTCTGAACCTCTGCAATCCGAAGACTTTGTTGTAGGGTTGGATGGAGGGCTTGATATCGGGGTCTCTAGCGAAGTTGTCGAGGAGGTCTCTAGGGAGATTTTGGTCAAGGTTCTGGTCCATAGAATTGACGTCGTACTGTAAATACTTCGAGGGCTTTATGAGGTCAAGAATATCGAACTTGTAATCGCCCACCAGTGACCCATCCAACCATTCGAGGGCCTTGGCACCAGGAAGACACATGGGCCTACCCATCCATGCCTTGGGCTTGGACTTGGGCTTGGTCGCTTGCTTGGCCTTCTTCTTCAGGCCGCCGAAGTTGAAGCAAGCATAGAGTCATGAGACATTTTTCTTCACCATTATAGATATCAGTCCTTGCTAGTAAAGAATATTAATAGCAAGGAACTCCTATACTTTCAGTTAGGGTTTCTATTATTATATCTTGCATGTTTTACTAGCTTTTGTTGGCTATTTTGCTTGCTGCTTTTGTCATTGTGCACAGTCGTCATACTCTCCTAATTCATATTGTCTTTTGGCCTATGGCCATGCCAATATTCTCATATGCCTCAAACTAGATAAGAACCGTGCCCTCGGACATCAATTCATAACAAAATGCCAACATGCATAGCACAATTTGAAGGCAAACAGGTAACAACCATTTGAGTTACAGAGGCATATAGCATAACATTGCACATCGCAGACATGATGTCGAATGCAAAAGGAATGTGTCGGATGAATCTGTCATGTGTGTCCACCTACTCCACAATAAGTGCAATGATTTCTGACCTCACAACTACATGATGCAGGCATGATCAATTGTTTTTTTGATGTACTTTAATGCTTTTGAGATATTATTTCCTTTAACCCTAATGCAATAGATACTAAATCCAGAAAGAGAATACTTCCTTACTAGCAGGACACGAAAAGGTTATACATTTTCTTATGGACAAGGTTTCAATGCCAATAGACGTGTGGGTCACCTTGTCAGGTGTGAAGGATCTTTATGCATGGAAAAACATTGTAGAAGACTAGTTGACACATGAACATCACGCAGTTTGCTTCTCATGTCACCTCGAACTTTGACAGACCTTTGACATTGCATTGGGGTTATTCTCAGTAAGGTCATGCAGTTTGCTTCTTTTGTCACCTTGACCTTCGACACTGCATTGGTGTTATTCTCAGTAATAAGATTTGACAATTCATCTATATAATAATCTGGTTGATTACTATTTTTACATCACGTTTCCTGTTGCACAAAGTGGCCACATCTGTGCATTCATGCCCGACACTTGGAGGCAGCTGCTCCACTTCACCTGCAATTAGTTTACAGAAATCCTACATTGTGCACACCGCGTGTGTAGGGTATATCTTTCTCCCTACCACAACTTTAGATTATATATGGAGGAGACCAACTAATTTTTTCCAACAATCCGTCGACCAATCCAACTCATCTTTTCCAAATTCATTGGAAGTTGTTCAAGGTTTACTTGACAACTTAATTTGGTATTTAAAAAGTTTAAACTTCATAAAACAATTACATGTTCTAAATTACTATGTATAGAAGTTTTTTTTTTTCTTCAGAAATAAAGGATAACTTTGTATTAAATATTTTAATATAACAATTATAGATATTAATAATTCTACGGTTTAATTAAATAAATGAATGTTTTTCATCATAATATTTTAAACAATCATTTATAATGGTGGCTACTTAGTTCCTATTTAAAATATTATTCCTTATCCCTTTGAAAGTTTTGATCGATATTCATGCATATATTATTCATGTGACTATTTGTAACAAGTAAGCATATCCTCCTATCCAAAAAAACAACTACAATATAGACGGACGGAAGACCTGGAGAAGCGAACGTAATACATTAATAAAAGGCTTCTTCTTATGAATCATTTCTTCAATGTACTCAACGGGTTCTCCCTTCACCAGAAATCGTAACCATGGAATGAATTAAATTTGTTGCACGAATATATTGTTCAAATGAAGAAGGCAACCTACAATATCTAAGTTTTGAACAAAATCACCTCAGCTCTAGTGCTTACTTTCACACTCAGGTGTTCAATTGCGCTGTGGATTTGCACCCTCCATTACAGTGGCACTTTATGTTGGCATAGTGTACTTAGCCAGCAACAAAACTCAACCCTTTTACATTAACTACGCTCTCTAATTATGACTACATGTGTCAGACTCTTTCTTGGACACCAATCATTGCCATTCGCCATGCCTTATGTCTCCTGTAGATGCTTGTATGCTCAACTTGACATGTGCATATATTGGTTGACTTAATTCTAAATCCTTGAACAATCTCTCCTAGTGGAGCTGAGAGCCGCACTCGCCAGGCTCAACTGCAATAACTCAACATTTGGATGCTCTTTGACACTTGCAATTGGGAACATCATTAAGATTCGCCTTCTTGTCTTCTTGCGGTGCTTTGGGACATGTATGACCGTTCTCGGATAGAGTAGAGAGTTAGCAAATGAAAGATGCCTTTTTATTGTGCTACATCTATCTCACCTGCACGGGGAGAAGGGATTTTATGGTTTACATACATGGGTGTATTCTTAACACATTGACACATTGAGCATGCTATTGGGTCGTGAGCTTCTATGTGGGTGTTTTCCTTCATGCTGCACAGTTGGAAGCTATTTAACGTGTGGTCTATCTTTTGGATGACATGTAGGGTCATGTGGTGGCTAATCTTGGCTATGATGCGGCTATGGGTTAACCTTAAACAATTGACATTGGAAGTGAAGGATCTTAAACAACTGGCTTTGGAACTGAAGGATCTTAAACAACTAGCTTTAGAACTAAACATCTGATGGTATAGTCGCAATTACAATTACCATGCATGTAATTACTATAGAATAGATTAAAAAACATAGCCTTAGACATCTATGATCATCACATTCAACATCTACAATCTCAAGGCAACAAAAATAGCAATAGACATTGACTTGCTTCCTTACATCTCTTCTTGTTTTGAAACAAAATGTGAAAACAAAACGTTCGATTAAAAGAAATTTTTTCATTTTAACCTTGGTTGGATTTTTATACATGGTATGAACGTGTAAGACTCCTAAATTTTCTAATTTTGAAAACGTGCTAGTTAAATTTCCAACTACATCCTACATTTCCTCGATAGTATTTATCCTTTACATATGGTTACAAAAATTATGAAAGAAAAAGCATGTTCTCATCCCCATCTACAACCACAAAACCCTACTTTTCCTCTTTAAGCCTCCATCCATTCCAATATTCTCCTCTTCTTCAATTTGCACCTTTAATTTCTCTTCTTCTCCAAAAATATCCTACCACATATCACATATCTTCCTTTGATTTGAGATCCATATCATTTTCCTTTGTTTTTTTAGCCCACTTAACCACTACTCTTTTTAATCTTCTTTGAAATGTCTATAAGTTGAATGTTGGTTGTCTCCATGGATTCCACACCATAGTGAACCCATTATTTTTTACCAATTCTTTAAAATCATAATCTTGTAGCCATTATGGACTATAATTATTGGGATTGACAAGATTATTCTACTTTTCAACTTAGAGATAGGGAAGTGATATGAATGTCCCTTTGAATCCACTCAGGATCCGATTTTGTCTAAGTCACTTAACAAATTCTTTGAAATAAAAAACTTATGTAATATCTCAGAAACCTCAACTTATCTAAACCTATTGTTCCCCCAAGTTGACATTGATCTTTATAGGATCTACATCAACCAATCCCACCTCCTCAATTTTGTGTATGAACAACTCTACCAAATTTTCCACCCTTGGGGTATCTCCACATGCCACTGATCTACTCAAATTAAATTTTAGATCACAATATTTGGTGACCATGTCCTCCTTGACGCACCCCTAAGAGAAGAAACTTTCACAAAAAACCTGTTTGTCTTCATAAGGACCATAACAATTAATAAAAGAGATATGTGGTACCAATTCTTTGGAAACAAAATGATGCCCGTATACTTCAATCAAGAATACTATATTGGGATAAGAGAGAATGTATTCCATTCTATTAGAATTCCCCCTTAGTTTCACAATGAATCTAATGCTAAAAAATATTGGTCTCTAAATATTTCACTTAGACTCTCAACAATCGTTTTATTGTCACCTATAGTCCCCTAAACCATAACAACATATAGCTTGTGAACCTCAACCAACTTTAAAAGAAAAGTACTTTATAGGGACTATTGAGACCTCTTACATTAATAAATAATATTATCATTTGGAAACTCTAAAGGGGTTTTGTTCCGCTCGAATTACCCATTTAATGAAAATATGTTTACCCTATGGAATCATCTTTAGGGATTTTTCTTGGGCATGGTGCGAGAAATATTTTGTATAAATTTTGGATGGATCTAGTTCCTTAATAGAGTTCAAACTTAGCCCTTGTTTAGATTATTTTTCGCATATCTCTTTTCCCTTATTTGTTTATTTCCAAGAATATATAATATTCTCTCTAAAACAATCTTTGAGCCATGATTTTTCTCCTCTAGACTTTTCTTGTGAAAGATTAAGAACAAGCTTCAACTATGTGACCATACACTGGCAAAGAGAACATCTAAATGGGATTTTATTGTAGTCTAAAACTTGTGAATTAACTACATCCGCCACCACAATGTCCAAGTTTTCTAAGATACCTTCAATCAAATCCATCTCAACAAGACCCTAGCCATTGACCAATAAGCATTCAAGTTGAAGGATACCTCTATCAAGTGTTTTACCTAGCTAAAAGTCCATCTACTTTTGGAATGTTTTGAATCAGGACTGCAATGGAAATTTAGGAAGTTTTACCCAGATAGGAATACCCTTAGCAACCTCATTACACTGATCAAAACACACAAACCAAACTTTCAATTCAAAAAAGGATGATACCTAATACCATCTACCCTCAATTATTTTACTTGAATCGTCCTTTAACCCAAATAAGAACCCTAATCACCCTTTGGAAATAAGATCAAAGAGATGCACATACCCATTATCTAAAACCTAAACCATATAGATCCAATCATTAAAGATTTGTTCAAAGATAATTCGACCATCAAATTTACCAATGAGATAATTACTAGATTACTCTAATGGTTTTCCCACCTAAAGGTAATTCCCAAGAAACATTCTTAGTACCCTAGAGCTTCTTTTCTTAATCAATTTATTAACCTTCTTAGCCTTCTCAATCACAGAAGCACTTAAGTCAACATTTCCACCTTCAAAACCTTAATCAATGCTACAAGATTTAGGCATTAACCTATAAACCATGAAACCCACCACCTTTCTTTTGCGTATGGAATAGACTCATGATGGTATAAGTGTTAGCCCCTTCATTTTTTAAGACATGGTCATGGAATATAGATGGATAGTCACTGCAAGAAAAACTATGGAAGAGGACATGGCGAAAGATAAGCACAACATTAATGCATCAGAGTAGTTGAAGTTGAACATAACCATCTTAACATGGTAAAAAATAACTATTATCATTTGTATAAAAACCCTACAAGGGCGATGGGATAGGGTTGTTGAAGATTTTTGTAAAACAAGGATCTATTAAGAAGGTTTGGGTAGAGTCTATAAATAATTCCTTTAGTCTAATAATGATTGTATGAGATGCATAACATCTTGTATATTGTCGTTGAAAGTCTAATAAGAAGGAAGGTTCTAGTGACCCCTAAAATTTATGTTACTTAAGGGATGTGTGATGCATATTAAATGAGTAAATATCTATTATAAATTTGATTATTTTATGTTTGGAGAATATTTATTGTCACAGAATGGTTTGAGTAATTTTCATTACTGCTAAATTGAATCTTACCATCCTAACATTATCTACTCACTAGTATTTCCCTCACCTAATGTTTGTCTTGTCTAAGCTTCGAGAGAGACTTTATTCTATTTTGAGGAGATAGAAAATGGAAACATGTATAGATTACAACTAGCATTTATTGGATTTTGCGTAGATCCCTAGTCTATAATTTTGTTCCAACAAAGGATTTCATTATCAATACCTATTTCTATATAGGGAACTACTAGTTTAGTGGGTAAGGGGATCTATAAATACCAACTCCAAGATTGGTGGGAAAGCAATTCAAAGAATTCATGTTGTAAGAACTCCACTTGTGCAAATGGAACACCTTGATGTGTAGGGATTATGTGTTGTATGATGGACCTTTACTAGATTAGTGTGATATTTTCTGTAAGCCTCTATAAGTGGATAACAAGACTTGTTGAATCCCCATAGTTTGAGAATCGATGCAAGAAACCTATCAAGTGGAATCCTCAAGACTTGGATACATTAAATAGGTTATATCAATAGTTTGTGCAAGTTGTCAACTCCTAGGTGGAAAACACCATCAACAAATACATAGTGGAGTTGGATGCAAAAGAAATAGTATTTTTTTTAAAGTAAATTTCCGATTCAACTGAAATAACCAAGAAAGAATATTCCAAGGAAATCTCATTGTGGATCAAGGTCTAGTTAGTGGAAGAAGGATTTATTCCATTTATCAGATCTCAATGACAGAGTAAGCACTTGGCCCATGGGGAATGGAAAGGAATGGGTGTGAGGGTGTTGATTGAGATGAAATAAGGTTGAATATTTAAAGAGCAATGGTGGAAGAAACAAATGATATTGGAAAGAAGAGTGAGAAGTTGCAGAAGGTGGATGACATAAGAAGTGATTAGGAAAGAATGAATGAGTTGTGGAAGCTAAAGAGACATGGAGAGTTGGCTAGATATTGGTTGAGAGAGAGAATTATAATAGTAGGCAATAAATCAAATAGAGGAAACTGGGGAGAAGAAGTGTATAGAGAGGTAGACGATGGAAGTAATGGAGTCATTACGAGAAATTTTGGAATGTATACCAACAATGTAGAGCCAATTAAAGTACATGTTGTAGAACCACTAAAGATTCATGAGAAAGAAGGCATATGAGACACTAAACCTCCCTTTGTCAAATAAGAAAGGATAGAAATAAGTGGAGCCAACCTAGTGTCGACCATTCCCTAGGCGTCTATAAATCATACAATATTCTCTTTTTCTAGTTTGATTTTATATTTACCTTGGTACACTCATAACCCTAATAGTAATAGTCATATGATTGGTGTAGTAATGGGAGGAAGTAGTATTGGTTTTAATGCTAGTATAACATCAAGGGATCAACATAGTTAGTAGCTCAAATCAAAGCATGGCTTCAGATTTTATTTCACAACTTGGTCCTAGAGGATTAGTTCTAGTTGAAACTCTAATGAATAGGATGGTCATGGTACATGGGGAATATTCCACGTGCTACCCATAATTTTGGAGTAAGGGAGATAAATAAGATGTGGAACAACATCAGCTCTTGTTTGAGGCTATTTGGAGAGAGAGAGAGAGGGGTGTTTGTTGCCTCCAAATTGGTATAGTTCTAGACAACATGGAGGGGACGAGTTCTTCTTTAGTATCTGAATTTTATGAAACATTGTGCTTCCAATATTCCATATCATTCCTTGCTAGAGATGAAGAGATTGTTTATTGAAGAATTTCAATTGCCAAAATCAAAAAATAGGGAATCATAGAGATGAAATTTTTTTGAAAACATGAGGGAGAGTTGGATTGGGAATATGCACAGAGATTTAGGAATGTGATAAATAACCTATTATTTCCTATTCATAATACACATCACAAGGAATGGTTTATTCAAGTGTTTATTTTGTTAACCTAAATTCCCCTGTATCAACTAGATATCAGTGGCCACCCACCTATTTCATTGGCTCAAAATAATTGTCCATTTTGGAAGTTTCCTAGTAATTTTTCTACGGTTTTTCACGTCATAAAATTCTAGGGTCGTTTTGAGTCCCTAAACGAATTTTTTGGTGGATTCGAGGGGGGTATGGTTTCCAACAACATGCATTCTCCCCTAGTTGAAATTTGTAAATATATGATAGACATTTCCAATGGGATATCGAGTGCCCCAAACATAGACCGCATGCAAAAGTTATGACCCTAGGAAGTTGACTCTTCAAATAGCCACCTTGTGGCCGCACACTTTATGACGATTCATATTCTAGGGTTATGTTTTGGATGTTTAGGATTATCTACCTCATGCGTATGATAAATAGGATATTTTATAATTATTTTGTATTCATCTTCGCCTGAATGAGCGTAGCTTCCACATCTCTTCTCAGAGATATAGATACCACCATTCTAGTTGCTTTATTGTATAGTATGTTTTATTTCCACCATTTATTAGAATATGCGTTTACTGTATCACTATTTTCCTTGCAATATATATGTGTATATGGTTATATATCTATTCTTTAATTTTATTCTCACATAAATCTAGATCTGTGGTATCAGAGGAATATGCTCTTTGATTGTTTCTCAATGCATGTCCTTGACGAGGTCATAGTATAGAGAGTTGGTTCATGAACTAGTTTCACTTGGGGAAGATAAATCTCGATTCCCCAAGCGCCCTCCCATGGAGGAAGAAAAGAGAGACAATGGAGTAGGAGATCCTATCAAGTTGTTGCTCAGGGAATCCCTTGCAAGATAAAGGAATGAGCTGATGGATAATTTTACCTAGATCCTTCGATGAATGCTGACAACGGTGGACGCACTTTCAACGAGAAACAATTTTGGAGATGGAACTCCATTCAAGGTACAAGTTAACTTTGATATCCATTTATTTGAAGGCCAAATCGATGCTAATTCCCTAGATAAATGGTTTAATTTTATAGAAGGTTATCTCTTTGCCCACAATTTTTTCGATAGGGAAAATATCACCTTTGTGCTCATCAAGGTTGTCCCCCATGTCAAAATTTGGTGGGAAACTTATTGTGAGAAAATTTAATCAAATGAGTTTGCAATGTTTAAGGCCAATCCCACGTGGGTCTCTTTTAAAGATGTTGTTAAGGAACAATATTATCCCGTGGGAAACTATGATGACCATACACAAAATGGATCCTTCTGGGTTAAGAGAGGAACCAAACGGTGTCGGAGTACACCAAAACATTTCATACCTTGTGCACAAAGTTGGGTATCAAGCACTCCGAGCGACACCTAGAATTGAAATATTGTAGTGGCCTACATCGGTACATACAAACATAGATGGAATTATTTGACATATCTTCACTCAAATATGTCTATCGATATGCTATCAAAATTGAACAGATATTTCAATAAAAGAAAAATCGATACTTTAGACCTATGCAGAAGCAGGGCAAGAGAAACTTTGGCTTGCAGAAAACAAGACAGGGAAAGGACAACCAGTCCTAACCGTAAGCGAAGAAGGGTATAAAAAATAAAACGAAGTACATCGAGAGGTAGTGTGAGTTCCATAAAATTCTTTGGCACAACACTGATGAATGTTGCTAAAAATAGTTATTCGTGACTAAGATCAAAGCTTCAGAATCATATCCCAGTTCCAATTCTGATTCATAACCCAATGTCACGGCCATAGACCATGGGAATGGGATCATTGATGGATAACCTAGTGTCATTGATGCTACCACAAAAATTCAACCAAAGGAACCTAAAGAGTTATAGGAAAAAGAGTTCCTCTTCCACTCATAGATGTGGTTCAAGGGAACCCCCCTACATTTTTTTGTTGATAATGACAGCCAAAAGAGCTTGATATCAGCATAAGTCATCAAGATATTGGAGCTACTGAAAACACTGCACACACAACCTTACACCATTGATTGGATAAGCCAAGGATGAGGTATCTGTGTCATCCATCAATGTTGCCTAAAATATGGCATCAATCCCTTGAAAGATGAGGTATTTGTTGGAGGTTTTGCGGTCATGTGGAAATAGATTAGAGTGTGATTTGGTTGTCATTGACGAAAACATAAGTTCCAAGCATATGATCCAAATAAGCAGAAGACTCGAAAGAATATTGGAGAAGACCGATGGTATTAAAGACATTTCATTGACAGAATAGTGAGGAAGATAAAGGAGGGGTCGGCTTGTGTAATGGGAAATAAATTGAGATCAATGAATGAGGTTGATCCTGAAGAAGACCAACGGTTGTGAGGAATTTCACTGGGTGAACTAGTGTGAAGGAAGAAAATATTGGCAGGTGTGATAGTTTATGGAATCTTCCCTATGTTGGTTGAAGTCCACCGTTGATCTAAATCTGACGGCTGTTGGTCCATTTCGCTGATGAACTAGCAAGGAGGTTAATTACAGGACATGGGAGCGAAATTTTAATGTAATATTCTCTTTAACATTTGGATTCCATCGTAGATCTGTGTGGATACATATCCAACGGTTATAAATAATTTTGCTCGTTGAAATAGGAGGTGAGTTAACACATAGGTTGGACGCAAAATTATTGTGAGAACCAAAGTTTGAAAGAAAATCCGTTGAACAGATTCGATGGTCAGGATTGATCCTGCACAAGAAATCAACAGTCAAGAGAAAATACACTAAGTTTGAAAGGTAATCATATGAACATATCTTACGGTCAGGAGTGAACCCACATAAGAAATCGACAACGTGGAAGGAGTTTTGCAAGTGGAAGTCGGAAAGCGGAAAGTTTGGAAATTGTACAAACAAATGTTGAAAACTCGAGATCTGCATCCTGCACTAGATCTAAGATTGATGGTCGAGAAAGGGTGCAAAAGGAATCGACAACACAAAAATAGTTTTGCAAAGCAGAAGTAGGAAGGAGAAAAGTATAGAAGTTGTTCAAACAAATGTTGAAAACCCGAGATCCACATCTCACACTGAATCTGAGATTGATGGTCGGGAAAGGGTGCACAAGAAATCGACGATGTGGAAGGAGTTTTGCAAGCAAAATGCGGAAAGCGGAAAAGTATGGAAGTTGTTTAACAAAATTGTGAATACCCAGGATTCGCATCCCGTGCCTGATCTAAGATCGACGATAGGAAAATGTTACACAAGAAATCGACGGAGCAGATTGATTATGCAGAAAAGGATGCGCGGAAGACAAAAAATGGAAATCATGGAATGATATCAAGAAAAATCACATATCTGATATCCGATTTTCTTCTCAGATCAATGGTCACAGAGAGCTCGAAGAAGATCAATGGTGAGGAATGATTGGTGCAGAACCAGTACTGCAAAACCAGAACTACGAAACTAGGAGTGCGAAAACTCTGATTTGTTGCAAAAAATTACAATTGCGGGTGAATCCAAACGACGAAGATATGTTGCAAAAAATCATGACTACTCAAAAATTGGAAACCTTGTCTATCATAAGGCATCGAACTGTTTGATCAGTTATGGGAATGGACCATCAGGCATACGAACAAGTAAAGGGTTTAAGGACATATATGTATAAAAGGATGTGCGTGATGAATGGATGGGTGCGTTCTCTGCAAACAGAGAGCTGGTGCATGGATCGTCGTCGAAGTGGATATTACAGAATGATAGAGGACCCTGAGCTCTTTCAAAAATATCCAGAATAGAGACAATGAGGGGAACCAAGATGCATAAGAAAATCCAGGAGCAGATCCGAACATAATTGGTTTGCATTGTATATCTGTTTTTCTAAATATTGTACTAAACATGTTTTAAGTTTGAGAAACAAGGGTGGTAGGGTGGTGTTAGGAAAACATGTTGTCTTCTTTATACAAGTTGAAGCCTATACAAGTGTAAGTTGATGCTTTCACTTAGTTTTAGCTGGAGAATGTTATTTTAGTGGGTGCTAGAACAACATGAGAGTTGGTGCTCTCTACAAGAAGGATTTTGTAAAATAGAGGTTGCAGCCTCTTTTGAGTAGGTGCTCAAATAAAAATGAATATCTTTTTTGTCTCTATCATGTGTGTGTGAATGATAATCTTCATCTCTTTTGTTATACTTGTTGCATTATCATAACTATAAATGTGTCATCGGTAATAAGGGTTTAAATATTGAAAAATGGTTTAAGCTTTTGAAATAACTGATTCACCCCCCCTCTCGGTTATTTGAGTATTTTCAATAATTGGTATCAGAGTGGGTTCCTTTTTTCTAAATGTATATCAATAAGCTTAAACATGACAAGTTATGAATGGACTGCATCCAATAAGGTTCCTCTGTTTGATGGAACAAACTTTGCCTTTTGGAAGGTTAGAATGAGAACCTATATAATGTCCTTGGGAGCTGATGTTTGGGATGTAGTAGAAATTGGCTATGTAAAGACAGTTGTGCTAGCCTCCAGAGATGACAAGATGGAATTTAGCTTTAATGCAAAGGAAATGAACGTTATTCTGAGTGGTCTTGCAGAGGTCGAGCCTGTTAAAGTAATGCATCTTGATTCTGCGAAAGATACATGGTATAAGCTTGTAAACAGTTATGAAGGAAATGATAAACTAAAGGATGCCAAGCTATATACATATAGACTAAAATTTGAACAACTAAATATGAATGAGGATGAGACAATCAGTAAATATTTCCTAAGAACAGAAGAAACTGTGAATGCCATAAAGGATCTTGGTGAAAAGTTTGATGGAGCATTCTTAGTTCAGAAAACTTTAAGATCTCTGCCTAAGATATTTAATCCCAAAGTCTCACAATAGAAGAATTGAGTGATCTAAAAGCTCTTCCTATTGACCAACTCCTAGGTATTCTGACAGCCTATTAAATGAGGATTGGTAAATACAAATCCACCACTAGAGAAGATTCCCTTAAAGCAGATAAAAACACTGATTCTGAAATGGATGTGGCTGAGGAAAAATTTGTAACGACGCTGAAGAAAGGTTCTGGTAAATACAAAGGTAATATGCCCTTTAAATGTGGTAAATAGGTCATTTTTCATCTAAATGTCCCAAGAAGCACAAGAGGCAAACCTCTGATGATGATGAAAAGTATACATTCAATAAATACAATAAAGAGGCTAAACACAAAAAGAAAAGCATGTGTGTAAATGATGTTGATTCTTCAGAAGAGACAGATAACGATTCATCTGATGAAGATGAAGTGAATAACTTCATGCTTATGTCCATAGACTATTTTGGAGATGAATGTACAGGGAGTGACTTGAATGAGGAGGAAGCCATGGTTGATATTGAAGGAGAACTAATCAGTGCTTTGGAGGAGATTTACAGACTCAGAGTAAAGAAAAGGAAACATACACAATTATTGTTGTAGTATAAAAGGAATGACAAAGAACCAAGCGAAGATATTGCCCTATTAAAATTGGAACTAGAAGAGGTAAAGAAAATACAAGATCTTCTTAAACAACAACTAACAAAAGGGAAAAAGAGATGTGAAGCTTTGGAAGAAGAAGTTGTGACAGCTAGGAAGGGATTGAAGAAATTTCAAGCTCTGTACCATAAGAACCTGTTAATTATCAAAGCCGCAGAAGAATTGAACACCATTCTCAGCAAGCAAAGGTCTCCACGGTTAAAAACAAGTCTTGGCTATGAAGAAGGTTCATGCAGTAATCAGTCAGAATGCAAACATACTGTGCAAAAAAAGGAAATGAAGCAAGTACCAGAATCAGAAATTCAGATCAGAATTATCAACCAAGGATAGGTCAGAAACATAGTCGACAAAAGGGAAGACCTCCAAGATCCAGACACCAATTTTTTTTCATTGGTTACTCTTATTGTTGCTCTAATTTTGGTCACAAAGCTACAAACTATGCAGTTAATTTTAGAAATATACAATCAAAGAACAGTCAATTGCTGCAACATAGAACAAGACAGTCGGCAAGCAAGCAAGAACAACATACAACTCAGTTCACAACTAAGAGAATAACTCATCATAAAAATAACAATTCTTTTTATCTATTGTACAATGAGCCAGAATGTTATGTTTGTCATAACTTTGGACACAAGGCTTCAAATTGTCATCTGAAAGATTACAAAACAGGCCGAAGAATGAATTACTCCGCTGAAAGAAATAAATTTGGAAGAAGAAAGAAAATAATAAATATGGCCTAGTCCTTTCTATTCAAAAAGAAAAAGGCCCCTGGTATATTGACAGTCAATGTTCCAAATACATGAGTGGTGATAAAAGTAAGTTCCTGTCTCTAAGTGAAAATAAATCAAGAAATGTAAATTTTGGAAATGATGCTCCAGGGAAGATCAAAGGAAAAGGAATGGTCAAGTTGAGTAATGGAAAAGGGAAATCCCAAGATGTGATGTTTGTATATGGACTAAAATATAATATTCTTAGTGTCAGTCAGGTTTGTGACAAAGGATGTGAAGTTTTTTTTACCTCTAAAGATTGCAAGATAAAGTCTATACCCTCATGAAAGTTGGTTGCAAAAGTTATAAGAACTGAAAACAATGTCTATGTCTTGAAAGAAGAAAAAGAAGAATGTCATCTAAGCAAGTATGATGAAATATGGATTTGGCATAGGAGACTTGGACATTTAAGCTGTGATCATATAATCAAACTTGTGAACAATGGGGAAGTAAGAGATCTTCCAAAGACATCAAAGCTATATGACTATGCTTGTAAACCTTGTCAAATGGGAAAACTGATTCGCACATAGTTTAAATCCAAGAACTTCACATCAACACACAAACCACTTCAGCTAGTACATATGGATTTGTGTGGACCATCAAGAAAAGAAGACACAAGAGGAGAAATATATTTTATGTTGGTCTTTGATGATTATTCTAGGCACTTGAAAAGTTCAAAATTTTTAAGGCCCTGAATGAGAATCAAACAAGAAAAACAATGAAGGCCGTAAGATCTGATAGAGGAGGAGAGTTTTGTTCAGGACACTTCAAGGAGTTTTTTGATAAACATGGAATTAAGAGAGAATACACTATTCCAGGGACCCCACAACAGAATGAATTTGTTGAGAGACAGAATAGGTCAGTACAATAGATGGCAATATCAATGATGAATAAAAGGAATATTTCTCAGGCATATTGGGTAGAAGCAATTCACACAAATGTCCATATTCTTAAGAAATCTCACCTAATGCCGAACAGTGATAAGACTCCTTACGAACTATGGTTTGGAAGACTTGCTTCTATCAAACACTTTAAAGTCTTTGGAAGTAAATGTTATATCAAAAATAATGATGAACATCTTGGGAAATATGATGACAGGGCTAATGAAGGTATCTTATTAGGATATGCTTCAAACAGTAAAGGGTACACTTATTATAATAAGAGGATGCATAAATTGGTCGATAGTATTGAAATTAAAATCAATGAAGGAATCCCTATAAAAGACATTCAAATAAGAACTATTGAACCATATACAAAATACACGGTTTAATTTAAAGAAGAACAGGTCCAAGAATCAGAAAAAGACGATCTAGAGTTAGATGATGAAAGTGCAAACACTTAGATAGATTCAAGACAACAGACAGAAACAAAAGCACCTTCCATAATTGTTCAGAAGAATCATCCTGAAAGTCAGATAATTGGTGACAAGAATAAAGGAGTGTAGACAAGAAGAAAGTTGATCAAAGCTTCAGAACAGTATCAGATTGCTTTCCTATCTATGATGGCACCTAAGAATTTTGAAGAGGCTAGCGAGGATGAAGATGGGGTTAAAGACATGAATGAAGAGATTGATCACATTGAGAAAAATAACACTTGGGAGTTGATTCCTAGACCTGCAGATAAAAATGTAATAGGCTCCAAGTGGGTGTTTAAAAACAAGATGAATGAACAAGGACAAATTGTAAGGAATAAAGCTTGATTGGTGTGTGAAGGGTATGCCCAAAGTGAGGGACAATATTTTGATGAAACTTTTGCATGAGTAGAAATATTGGAAGCTATCATAATGTTTCTTTCCTATGCCACTCATAAGAAATTCAAAGTGTATCAGATGGATTTTAAGTTAGCCTTTATCAATGGAGATCTAGAAGAAGAAGTCTATATAGAGAAACCTGAAGGGTTGCAACTGAAAGACAATCTTGACAATGTCTGCAAACTGAAGAAGGATATATACGGGTTGAAACAAGCACCAAGATCCTGGTATCATAGACTGGATAAATATCTGCAGGACAAAGGTTTCAAGAAAGGTATTGTTGACTGTAACTTGTATATCAAATATGAAGGTGATAATCTATTAGTAGTTTTGGTGTATGTGGATGACATTATATTTCGATGCACTAATGATTCTTCTGTGCAATGGTTTTCTAATGCCATGAAATCCTAGTTTGAGATGTTAATGATAGGGAAATTATCATTCTTTCTTGCTCTTCACATTATCCAGATTCCTAAAGGCTTATTTCTCTCCCAAGAGAAGTATTTGAAGGAGATGTTGAAGAAATTTCAAATGGAAGACTCATCACCTATCAGTACACCTATGGTTGTTGGTTGCAAACTTAGCAAGGATGACCCCTCACTTGATGTTGATCAGAGAACATATCGACCAATGATAGGAAGTCTCTTATACATCACAACATCTCGTCCTGATATAATGCAAGTCGTTGGAATGGTAGGAATATTTCAGTCTGCTCCTAAGCAAAGTCATTTGGTGGTTGTGAAGAGGATATTTAAATATTTGAAGGTCACAATGACTTATGGTATTTGGAATCCTAGAAATAAAAATATTCAGTTAACTACATCTTTAGATGTTGATTTGACAAATTGTTTGGATGAAAGAAAGAGCACAAGTGGAGGTGCATTCTTGTTAGGTGATTCTTTAGTTGCATGGCTGAGTAAGAAGAAAGGCTCAATATCTTTATCCACTGTAGAAGCTGAGTACATTAATGTTGTTCCCACCTGCTGTACACAAATTCTCTAGATGATTCAAACACTGGAAGACCTAGAGGTAAAATATGTTGATCCCATTCCTCTCCATTGTGATAATACCAACGCCATTAGTATGTCCAAAAATCCAGTCTTACATTCCAATACTAAGCAAATACCTATTAAATATCACTTATTAAGGGAGAAGGTTACAAACAGAGTAGTCCAATTGAATTTTATTCCTTCTACAGAACAGACTGTTGATATCTTCAATAGACCCTTACCAAAGACACAGTTTGAGTACCTACACCAGAAGCTACGTATCATATCTTATTCCAAATAACTTGATCACTTTGATAGGGGGAGTTGTGCTATAGAGTCTTCTTTGACATTGATGTCAAAGGGGGAACATTTGTTTGTTACATATGAAAAACAGATTGATGATTACGAGTACAACATTCATCCAGAAGTTGAAGATTTCCATCAATGCCAAAGGGGGGTATTGTTGGAGGTTTTGCGGTCATGTGGAAAGAGATCAGAGTGTGATTTTGTTGTCATTGATGGAAACATAAGTTCCAAGAATATGATCTAGAGGCAGAAGACTCCGAAGAATATTGGAGAAGATAGACAATGGTAAAGACATTCCGTTGACAAGATAGCAAGGAAGATAAAGGAGGGGTTGGCTTGCGAAATTGGAAATAAATCGAGATCACTGGATGAGGTTGATCCCGAAGCAGACAAATGGCTGTGAGGAATTTTGCTGGGTGAACTAGCGCGAAGGAAGAAAATCCTAGCGGGCACAATAGTTTATGAAATCTGCCCTATGTTGGTTGAAGTCCACTGTTGATCTAAATCTGATGGTTGTTAGTCCATTTCGTTGATGAAATAGCAAGGAGGTTAATTACAGGATATGGGAGCGAAATTTAAATGTAATATTCTCTATAAGATTTAGAGTCCACCCTAGATATGCTTGGATCTAGATCCAACAGTTATCAATCATTTCATTCGTTGAAATAGGAGGTGAGTTAACACCGATCCTGGATGTGAAATTATTATGAGAACCAAAGTTTGAAATAAAATCTGTTGAACAAATCCGATGCTCAGGAGTGACCCTACACAAGAAATCAACGGTCAAGAGAAAATCCGCAAAGTTTGAAAGGTAATCGGATGAACAGATCCGATAGTCAGGAGTGAACCCGCACAAGAAATCGACGACGCAAAAGGAGTTTTTCAAGTGGAAGTCAAAAATCAGAAAGTCTAGAAATTGTTCAAACAAATGTTGAAAACCCAAGATCCACATTCCCCACCGGATCTAAGATAAACGGTCAAGAAAGGGTGCACAAGGAATCAATGACACAGAAAGAGTTTTGTAAAGCGGAAGGAAGAAGGCATAAATTATGGAAGTTGTTGAAACAAATGTTGAAAACCCAAGATCCGCATCCCACACCGGATCTAAGATCGACAGTCAGGAAAGGGTGCACAAGAAATCGACAGCGGGGAAGGAGTTTTGCAAGCGGAAGGTGGAAAGCGGAAAAGTATGGAAGGAATTTAACAAAATGTTGAAGACCTGGGATCTACATCCTGCACCTAATCTAAGATCGATGAAAGGGAAATATTTGCACAAGAAATCGACGACGCTGATTGATTATGCAGAAAAGGATGTATCGAAGATGGAAAGAGAAAATCATGGAATGATCTAAATAAAAATCACATATTTGATATTCAATTTTCTTCTCAGATCAACGATCACGAAGAGCTCGAAGAATATCAATGGTGTGGAACCAGTACTGCAGAACCATAACTACGGAACCAGGAGTGCGAAAACTCTAATTTGTTGCAGAAAATGACAATTATAGAAGAAACCAAATGACATAGATATGTTGCATAAACTCATGACTACTCGACGATTGGACTCCTTGTCTGTCATAAGGCATCGAATGGTTTGATCAGTCATGGAAATGGAATGTTAGGCATACAAACAGGTAAAGGGTTTAAGGACAGATATATATAAAAGGATGTGCATGATGAATGGATGGGTGCGTTCTCTACAGACATAGAGCTAGTGCATGGATCATCGTCGAAGTGGAGATTACAAAATGACAAAGGAGTCTGAGCTCTTTCAAGAATATCCCGAGAAAATACAATGAGGGGAACCAAGATGCAGAAGCAAATCCAGGAGCAAATCAAAACAGAATTGGTTTGCATTGTTATATATGTTTTTCTAAATATTGTACTAAACATGTTTTAAGTCTGAGAAACAAGGGTGGTAGGGTGGTGCTAGGAATACCATGTTGTCTTCTTTGTACAAGTTGAATCCTCTACAAGTGGAAGTTGATGCTTTCACTCAGTTGTAGCTGGAGAATGCTATTTTAATGGGTGCTCGATAAACATGAGAGTTGGTGCTCTCTACAAGAAGGATTTTGTAAAACAAAGGTTGTAGCCTCTTTTGAGTAGGCGCTCAAATAAAAATGAATATTTGTCTATCTCTATCATGTGTGTGTGAATGATAATCTTCATATATTCTATTATTCTTGTTGCGTTATCATAACTATAAATATGTCATCAGTAATAAGGGTTTAAATATTGAAAAATGGTTTAAGCTTTTGAGATAACTGATTCACCCCCCTCTTAGTTATTTGAGTATTTTCAACAGTATTGTGTGATGTGGCCCCACTTGAAGTTTGTGATGTTCTTTTTTAGAAAAACCATATATGTGGAAGAATCATGTTGTATATGAGTCATGACCTCAAAGTGGCATTTTTTCTTTGAGAGGACAACTCTATCAGATACCCGAGATAGTTGCACCTACCACAGTCTCATGGACTCCAACCAAGCAAGGAAGGAAGATAATCTCCCACAATGGAAAATTTTCCCTCTTCACAATTTCCTCTGTAGGAAAAAAACATATCATAGAGACCTACACAACCTCTGCACAAGGTCCCTCTACTCAACAAAAACAAGAAGAACACAAAGTCATTGGTGCCTCGTCTATCCAAGTACATCTATAGTGTAATAACACACATTCAAGGTGCTCCTATAGAAAGAAATCATCCAGTAAATTTTAGAGAAAGGATAACAAGGAAACCAAAATTGTTGAACAACTCCAACACCCCCATCAACAACAATTACAGCCCTCTCGGTATGTCAAAGAAAAGAAACCTTTTCACTTCAGTAAATGTTGCACCAAGAGCTCAACTCAACTCACAGTTCCAAATATGATGAAGGATTCGACACAATGGAGACCATTGCAAGGGGGGAGGAATGATCTAGATGGATATAGATGGCCACCCACCTATTCAACTGGCTCAAAATAATAGTCTATTTTGGCAGTTTCCTAGTAATTTTTCTACGTTTTTTCAAGTCCCAAACTTCTGGGGTCGTTTTGAGGCCCTAAAAAGACAGTTTTTGGAGATACAGAGGCATAGGGGGGAGGGAGTGATATTTTAAAATGGAATTCATTTTATCCCAATCAAATTTATAAATATAAAATAGACCTTTCCAACAGGATATCGAGTGCCCCAAACGTAGATCGTATGCAAAATTTATAACCCTAGGAAGTTGACTATTCAACTAACCACCTTGGGGCCACAAACTTTATGACAATTCATCTTATAGGATTATGTTTTGGATGTTTAGGGTTCTTTCCCTCATTCTTATGATAAATAGGGCCTGTCAGCCTTCATTGTATTCATCTTGGCATAAATGAGTGTAGTTTCCACATCTGTTCTCAAAGATATAGCTTCCACCATTCTAGTTGCTTTATTGTACACTATGTTCTATTTCCGCCATTTAATATAATATGTGTTTATTGTATCATTGTTTTCCTTGCAATATATATGTGTATGTGGTTCTATATCCGTTCTTTCATTTTGTTCTCACATAAATCTGGATCATCAACACTATTAATTTCATAAGTTCATTGGAGTAGGATATGAAGATTGAGGCTATCGATAGGAATCCATGGAGTACTAGAGCTTCTAAACATATAGAAAAATGTAACCTATTGCAAGTCCAGAATTAGATAGATGCTTTAAATGGAATTATACAAGAGTTGACCCTTCCTTAGATAGGATGGGAACATGTATGGTGCACTGTGTGTATGGGAGAAGGACATCATGCTTTTAAGTGTTTGAAGGTTGAAAGGGGGGCCTCCTCTCAATCCCCCACCAATATTAGGTCTAGTAAGATCCTCACTAGAAGTTGCACAAGTAGGTTATTATACCCTGTTTCATGGACCAATATAGTACCATGATTTCCCAAATATGCAAAAGTATCAAGCTATAGAATAATGTGATATATGTAAGACATACGGGCATCCTCATCGATAATGTCAAATTTTACAAAAGTATTCCTTGATAGTGTCAGAGCTTTGGGATGGTGATAATACATTTGTTCCAACCATCAATTTTGTTACTTGTGGAGGAACATGTATGGGTCATGCCCATAATTCCTCTAAGATTCTAAATATTTAGAAATCAAGTCTAAGGGTACCACAGTTTGACCCCATTCAACAAAGGGAAATTTTCAAAAATGATTGTGGGATGTTTCAACAATCTCAAACAAAGGAAAGAAAATTCAAACAGACTATTGAAATTCTCAAAATTCAAAATGATTGGGCATTATTTTGATAAAGAGAGGAATTGAAATGTACATAGGCGAATCATTCAAATGGTCATGTTCAAAATAATTTGCTTTACATAGTGGGCCAATGAAGGGCTATGTTAACAGGTCCTCTGCATCGTGTGTTTCAGTTGTATCGTAAAGTGGAGCTATTTGGAAATAGTTGCAAGGATACTTCAAGGGGATTGAATCTATGACACCAGAAGCTCACTAGGGTTGCATTTCAATTATTTTTTTAATAAACTATGACTTGTCCTTTAAAATAAATTCCACTTGGATAAGAAACGAGGTGGTTTATGAGAAAGAAAAGAAGTATGACAAAATCCAATCAACGAAAGATTTGGAAAGATTCAAATTAAGTCAATGTGTAAGATATGCATTCCATGATAAGATATGTTTAATAGAGAGATTAGCATAGTTAATTATAATGTTTAATGATTAGGGATTAAGGATTAGTGGTTAAGAAGTCAATGGTTAGTGAGTTAGTAATATAATTTTTTAATCATGTTTCATCATTGTTAATGACAACTAACCATTAACAACTATGAACTAAAATAAATACTTATTGTTAGTGGGCTAGGGGTTAGTGTTTAGTGGATCAAGGGTTAGTGGTTAAAGGGTTAAGCCATTACTAGATTAGTGAAATATTGGATACTAGGTTAAGAGATAATGGTAAGTGGATTAATGGGTTAACAACCTCTACCATGGATAACTTATATTCAACCATGATCAAGCATAAATATTAACTACAATCGATAGTAGGAAACTATAATCAACCATAGTTAATCATATTTATTAGTGGGTAAGTGTCATTGGGTTAGTGGATTAGCGGGAAAAATGGTTGAGGGTCAATGAGTTGGGGGTCACTAAGGATTAGAAATTTAGGGGTCATTTTAGGTTAGCGGGATTGAGATTAGGGTGTGATATTTATTGAAATTGATTGGTCCTCATCTTCAAAAAACACATTTTGAAATCGAAATGATAAGGCAATGTTGGGATTTGAACCTGTATTACTTGCCAAAACACAAAATCTCTACTTGAGCTACATACTCACAAAAATATGCCATTGAAAGTGCAAATTTGAATTGAAGCTAGCTTAACATAAACATGTAGATATGAGATAAATATAAGGTTTTAATAATGAAGGAAAAACAAGCGATAAGAGATAGACATATGCCAAGATTTGAACCTAGATCTCCTTAAGGGCATGGAAATTCCATCCTTAGGCCAAACACATGAACTGGATCTACACATTAAACAAACCCCACAAGATGCTCATTTTTTCTTCTTTCTCCATTAACCCTACAACAAAAAAACAACATAAACATTAGCGAACAAATAAAAAAGGAAAAGTAAAAGAGGAATAAAGGAAGAGAAGGGAAGGGGATGTTTCTGCATCAAACCCTACCTCCATGCATGAAACCCTGAATTGACAAACAAACAAAAAAACATTAGCAATTCAATATAGTAAAAGAGGAAGGAAGAAAGAGAAGGGAAAGGATAAACCATTTCCTTAATCATAGAAGTAACTTCCTCCATTAAACTTTAGGCTCCATACATGAAACTATAAACCCACAACAACAAAAGAACAATAAACATTAACAAATCAATAAATAAAAAGCAAAGTAAAAGAGGAAATAAAGAGGAAAATGGAAAGGATAAAGTTTACCTAGCTCATAAAGGTTCCTACATGAAAATGAAACCCTAACCTTTATGAGGATGAAATCCTAATATAGGAAACCCTAAAGAAAAAAAGGAGAAGGGAGAAAAATAAAGGAAATGAGAAAATAGTAGGAGAGTAGGGTTTGAAGGGGTTTTCAAGGGAAAATAAGAGTTTTTAATAATTAAAAATAGAAATAACACTCATGAACATTGAAACAAATGACTTATTTATAACCCTTGGTATTTCTTTAATTTATTTTTAAAAAGTTTATCCCATTATTTTAGTTATCTAGGAAACTTAGCATTAATCCCCACATTATTTTAGTTACCTAGAAAACTTAGCATTAATCCCAACTATAAATCTTAGTTAAACCTAATTCAATTAATGACAACCTTAGTGCCATCCCATGGAAAAGTGCCAAGATTTCACGAAATAATAATAAAATAAAACACTAACAAGTATAAAGGACACTAGAAATGACACTAATGACACAATTTTGTTGTAGTGATTAAAGTGAAGATAATGTGAGACTTTCCAACTAGATCTTAGTTAATTAGAAATGTTATGTTGTCCATTATTCCATTCTTATTATGGTCTACATTATCTAAATGATGATGATGATGATGATGGTTAACGTCCCCTGAGACCAAACTTTGGTCTATCGGACCTAAAGAAGAGAATTAATTAGTTTGCTTTAAAGTTATATT
>LPNX010157040.1:4308-40755 GCA_001517045.1 Pseudotsuga menziesii
TATATTTGGGGGGTGTTTTTGGTGTTTTTTTTGCAAAAATCATCGTTTTTATGGGTAGAGTTCTCGTTCATAGTATATAATTCTCGTTTCATAGTATAAGTGGTTAGTGTTACTTAAATGTCACAAATCCGAAAAAATAATAGTTTTTCCATTGGAGCCATGTTTTTCTATTTATAATGAGTTTCTTATATATTATCAAGGCCATTAGGGGACACTAGCCAAATTTCAACTTGGGGCATAAAATCCAAACCGAGCAACGAAATTTAGTTGCGTTGTCCCCTGCAACTGTGTTTGGGAAAGGGTGAGATGACTCTAAAGCCCATGCACTTACTAGAGACATTTTCAAAATATTACCCTATCATGCAGAAATTGCACTCCATGTCACCAAGCAAAACTGTAGTTTAAAATAATCAAAATAAACAACTTTCATCCCATGAAACCACTAAGCAGGGATGTCCCTAGTAGTACTCAGATGTCACAAATCCAACTTAACTAAGATTTTGTCCATTCGATCCTTGGTTTTTGAGTTATGGTGAGTTTCAACTTTCTTTCAATGGAATTTTAAGGATACCATCCAAATTCCAAGTAACAGAATTGAGTTTGTTACTTCCTGTAGAAACTTGGATAACATGACTCCAACGAAGCTTTGCAATTGCTATACCAATGATATGATTATTATGTTAAACACCCTATCTATGATAATATTATTTTAGTAATGTTTATGAGGGGATATTATCAAGAATTTTATATTAAATTTACTCTTAGATTACAATGTAAACAATTCATGAACTTGATTGAGAGATGAAAAGCATGGTTAATATACTATTGAAGATATGGATTAAATAACATGCTCTATATATAGATTTAATGATATAACAACTTTACGAAAAAATATGGTTCGAAGTGAATAATATGTGTGATATCATATTTTTCTTCACTTTATATATAATCATGGGAATGTTTATTTCCCTTTCCTCTATGTCTTCTTATATTGTGATATGAAAATTTATGGTGTACATGTGTGTGTATGCATGGCTGTGGATACACTTGATATGTGTGGTTACTATCTGTTTATGAGATAATGTTTATATTCATGGTTGGAAAACTTGTGAGAATGCATAAATTATCACACTAATATTTGCAATATAACACAAAATATCCATTATGTAATGAAATTGATACTAATGCTTTAAATTGATTATTACTTTTATTTGTAGAAAAATGGCGATGATGACTACATAGGTAATTATCCTGATTATGTTGTCACCGATGTACTAGAGAAAGATATTGCTGATAATGATACAAATGGATCAAATGAAAATGATGATGGATATGATGTTAAGATAGATGATGAGGATGAGGATGAGGATGAGGATGAGGATGAGGATGAGGATGAGGATGGTAGCCATTGATGTTACTATTGAGATTGTGGATGTTTTTTTCTTTCTCCATGCTACTAGACACACACTGTTATTATTGTTATTATCCAAGTTCATATTACATTTTGGGTCATTTTGATTTGTATGCTTGATTCATGTTGACATATAAAATTTTATTATTGTTGAACATTTTGAATTTTCTAGATATGGATATCATAAAAAATATTTCTTGTGATATTGGTATTCTCTCTCTCTCTCTATATATATATATTGTTCACTTGTTATTTTAACTTAATACGATGATCTCTATGGTAGTTTTATGATGTGGTGATGTTTTATAATTTCACTTCTTTTAATGAAAGATAATGTTGATTTTATCACTATTATATTTTAAATTTTTATATATTATAAGTTGTTGATGATCTTTTCATGGAAAATTAATATATATGATGATATTACTGCTTTGGATAAATGTTGTCTGTTTTTGTTAATTTTATTCATAAATGCTATGCAATTAATCTCAATAATTGTATCTACAATTAATTTGAATGTTTCATTATGTTATTTTATAACTATGAAGTAAATGATATACGAGAACTATTGAAATTAATGAATAATTATAATAATTTGATATAATAAATGTATTAGCACAGAATTGGATATTGTTGTAGGTATTAAATAACAAGTGTAATGTGGTGCTAATAAGGAAGTAAAAAATGAGCTAAAACGGAAACATACTATGTTCTAGATCTAGAAGAAACATTGGACACAAAACTTGGCGCTAAGTTAGAAGTCAATTTTGATGCTATTTTGGACGCTGAAGTAGAAGCCAAACTAGAATCTGAACTAGTGCCCAACAAAGGAGAAAAATTGGAAGCTAAATTAGGCACTCATGAGGATGAGGAAATCCAAGGAGTTAAATGGGATGCAAAATGTGGCGCTAGTGTGGGAGTAAAAATGGATGATAAATTGGGCGCTAAAGTAGAAGCAAAACATGGCGCCAATGATGAAGCCAAACATGGTTTTGATCTGGTAGCAAAATAAGACGTTACATTGGATGTGAAACATAGAAATACAAAGGAAGAAAAATATGGTACAAAAATAGATGAAATATTTGACGTCATTTTGGTAGTAAAACACGATGCAAAAAATGAAGCAAAAGTTGGTGCAAATTTGGAAGAAAAAATTGTCACTTATTTGGAAGTAAAACGTGGTGCAAAATGGGATGCCAAAGTGGTAGCACAAGTGGATGTTAATTTGGATGCAAATATGGCATGAATGTAGATGCTAACATGGTGCTATTAAGGATGCAAATATGGTGCTAATGGGTATGCCATTTAGGAAGCAAAATTGGATGCTCTCTAGGAAGCAAAAGTGGACATTATTTAGGAAGCAAACCTCGATGTAGTTTAGGAAGAAAAGTTGGACATTATTCTGGAAGGAAAACATATAAATTATTTTGGACGTCATAAATAATGCTATCTAGGAAGGAAAAAAATACCTTTTTTGAGACGATTTAAGTTTTCTCCATGACACATCCCATTTAGCATCTAGTTTGACCACTCATTTTAAAAACAATTACACTAAAAAGGGACACTAAATGGGATGTTAATTCTAGGATTTATTGTAGTGACTTTATAATCCATGATGGTTGAGTTCTAATCATCAAAATTATTTGACATTAAAATTACCAAACCACATTGGAATCAAATCAAACAACAGACCCAACCATTTGCTAAACATTAAAACTTATCTTCATTAGAGGCTATAAATCCCTTTCTACCCGCAAAACATTGAAAATAGAGTAGCTATGGAACTCAACTTAGCCGCAACAATTAATGGAGGCATACCTGGAACTGAACATTGATCCAAGTGTACAATGATGGAGCTGCGCCACGACAATGTATTCATGCATAAAAACCTATGGGAGTTAGCTTAAAAAATACAAACATTTAATTATAAAATTTTCCTATTAACAGAGTTAAGGGTAGAAATCCTCACCTTAGGGCAGAGAAGGATGAAACCTGAGAGGAGATACCCCTATCACCACCTTCGCTTGGCTTGGATACCAAACCTTCATTCACATAAATGCAAGAGTAGTAAACTATATATATTCAATCTTTATAAAATTGAAAAACAAAGTGTAAACCTTAAAACTATGAGAAATTTACCTTGAAGGAAGAATTTAGATCGTGGAGGAACTGCCAGGATTATCCCAAGAATTTTAGGTACCCTTTCATGGACACTCTGGATTCACCTTCTAGAATAGAGTTGGGGTTTTAATACATTTCATTCATAGTGTGGAAATCGATTTTCCAACAAAAAAGTGTTTAGGACTAGGATTACGCCTTCACTAAATGCATAGAGGGCCAAGGGTTTAATCCTCTTAGATACCCTCTCTGCCCTATTCCCTACAGAAACAAATTCAAATAGAGTTATCCCTGTTAAAAACTATGAAAACTTCACTTAAAGTACTGAGTAAAGTTTTAAAGAAAAATATTTTTTTCCATACATCGTACATATTAAATTCTTATGGGTTTGGGAAGCTCTCTGCTAGACTCAGAAGTGAGCATACTAAGGTCTCTGGAACAAAAAATTGGAGGCCACATGGTCTATTATCATAGAGGCTTCAATAAACAAAATGGAATTCAAGCGGCCACTGTCCACCTCCAAATACTAAAAACACCATTAGAAATTTGTAAGATGCAACACATACCCATGTAAAACAATGGTAGTCATGCTTGAATGCTATAATAGGTCACTAAAAGCACCATCATGCAAAAAAGAGTTCGACGGAGAAAACATTCAGGAACTAAAACTAGAAAATGAGACAAAAAACCTCACGACCAAATCAATGTGATAATAAAAAACCTACTATCTTTCCAACAAAAATAATGAGATCAAGGACATATGGAGGTCCAGGATAAGTCCTCTCCTCAAAAGCATGCAAGGAAGCATGGTCATTTAACATGCTTGACTACATTTTCACCACATTAAATGCTTCGTGTCTCAGTTAGTCGCTACCTTGTATCTCCCATGGTCATATGCCAAACTATGCCATAAAACTTTTATAACATAGCCATACTTTACACTATCACCAACTTCACATGTAAATCCTGTGGGGCTAGCACCTTATGCAAGTAATCTAAGAACCTTATTACAACACGTAAAACATATGTCCAAGCATCTTATGGCTTATGGCATGTTAATATAGTCATATCATATATTTATCACCCACCATCGTCGCTTGCAAATCCCATAAGCTATTATGCCAAATCGTATGGAGGGTAAGGATAAAGAAGAAGCTTGATAACATAATCCTTATGTATAGCAAATTGTTGTTCCAAGAAAGAGAACAAGGAAGAAGCAGAAGTGCAAGTGAAAGGTAGGAAAAATAAGTGCACGACAAGAAGGAAGAGGTAAAGGAAGGAAAGGAAGCATAGAGGAAAGGAAGCTGTGAGGAGGATCAATGCGACAAAGGAAAAGAGAATCTATGGGAAGGTAAAAGAGTAAAGGATAGGAAGCGACAGGTTAGGAAGACTGTAGGTGTTCAATTTGATGGAAGACTACATGATGGTTTTTGCGGCCAGTTAGGACCTATACAAACAGACTGGATGACATTTCTGTGGCTAGTTATGGCCTATGATAAATGTAATGAAGGATGATATTATGGCTAAGTATGGACTATGATAAATGTAATAAAAGAATTTTTTATGGCTATTTATGACTGTAATAAATAAGCTATACCCAGTTGACCCTACGCATTCTTGTAGAATCTATAAATAGGAAGAACCCATTTTGTATAAGGGTTCGATCGGTTCGATTCACTTTGTTAAGTTGATGATGTTGATGTATTTGTAACTTTGGAATGTATTCACTTGTATATATTATGTCTTGTACCCTGATGTTTATTTCTGGAAGTGTCGATAATGTATTTGAGTCATGTCATGCCCTGATGTTCCTATAGGGAGGTTATATAATGTAAACAAGTCATGTCAAGTCATTGTGGGTAACCCTCCTATTGTTCAAGGGTTAAAGTCCCCACAGTTCTAGGGCACTAGGGTTATTAGAATCTCTTAGAGAATTCGGCCCTAGTGAGTCATTGTCAAGTCAGGAATTAGTATAAATAGAGAGTGAGCCTCTCTATTTATCACACACTCACTCACACTCAGTTTTAGTGCATATCTGAGGAAGAATAAGTTGTTGGGGATAGAGAGAAAGAGGCTACTGTTGTTGGGATATCATCTTACTATTTTTGGGGCTTTGTTATTTGGTGCTGATTCTATCTCTGAGGAAGTTGCAGTGTTTTTCCCCTTTATGGTTTCCCCAAGGAACATCTTTGTGTTCATTGTCTTATGTGTTTGTTTGTTGTGCTTGTTATTCTCTCAGTTAAGATCCTAAGTTAATGCTAGCTTAAATGATAAAATTCTAACATGGTATTAGAGCTAACCTGAGAAGAAGACATTGTGAAACTGTGGGAACTAGGGATTCCTACTTTTTGGATCACTCTCCATAGATTTTCAGCAAAAGAAGGTTGGACTAACTCTCCTACCCAAGGTGCATCTTTCTATCGAAGCAGAATCTGATTTTGATCATTTTCAGTTTTTGACCCGACACTGGTGCTAACAATTAGGGATTTCAATAGAAGTGAAATTTTTGAGTGAGCCCATGCCTGTATTTATCTCCTCCTCAAAATCAAAGTTTAAAGATCAAGATCAAAGCATTTGGTTGGACAAAACTCTGGGAAAGTCAAACCCTAAACTGCTCCTGAACCAACACTAGAGAAATTCAGCTCCAGATCCAAATTTGACATCTTAACCAGGTAAGATCTAAATATTTTGTATTTCCATTTGAGTTTTTCAGTCAAGATGTCTCATCATACCAAGGTTGATGAAAAGCTTGAGGGAGCTGATAACTTGCAAGACTGGAAGTATTGGATCTCCCTGGTCCTGGAAGAAAATGGGTTGGAATCCTACATCAATGAGGAGATTCTAGTTCTAGAGGGAGATCAGGATAAGGCCTTACACAAGAAGAATTTGGTTATGTCTAAGAGGATTATTGTTGATTCAATCAAGGATCACCTCATACCACAGGTGTCCTCCCTAAAGACACCTAAATCTATGTTTGATGCCCTAACCAAATTGTTTGAAGGAAACACCATAAACTGGAAGATGACCTTGAGGAACCAATTGAAGAATGTAAAGATACATAATGTGGAGACCATACAGGAATACTTCACAAGGGTCTCCTAGATCAAAGAACAACTTCAAGCAATAGATGAAGAAGTGGAGAATGCAAAGATTGTAAAGACCACCTTGAATTGTCTCCCTAGGATATGGGACTCTTTCATTCAAGGGATCTGTGCCAGAAAGAAGTTAGTCAATTTCAGAAAACTATGGGAAGAATTATCTCAAGAAGAAGCTCAGATAGCAACTCAAGAAGAAAATATGGGAAGTGAAGATCAAGCTCTCACAGTACAATCCAAGAAAACCATATCTAGCCACCAAAAAGGTAAGTACTCTCATCAAAGGAATAAATTTAGAAAGCCTACAGATAAGTCTAAGTTCATTTGCTATACATGTGATGAAATAGGACACTTTTCTATAGATTGTCCTAGAAACAAAAGTATCTCTCACAAGAAGAAGGGAAACAAGAGAAGACATCATGCTCATGTTGTAGAGGATGATGAACCTTCCACAAAGAGAAACAGACAAGGCAGTGATGATTCTTCAAGTGATGAAGAATATGTTCTAATCTTCACTCTCATGGGAACTATCACACATGGAAGCAATGATTGGGTTATAGATAGTGGTGATTCCAAACATATGACAGGATTCAAGGAATCCTTTGTGATACCATTTGAACATGAATCACCTCACAAGGTGAAACTCATAGATGACTACCAGTATCCAATAAAAGGTAGCGGTGAATCCTCATACAAGCTAGACTCTGGAAAGTCTATCAATATGAAAGATGTATTTTTTGCACCTAGACTAAAGAATAACCTCCTCTCCATATCTGCATTGGATGCAAAAGGAATGAGGGTTGCATTTGCAGATGGACAAGTCCTCATGTGGCCAAAGGGAAAGTATTTCGATGATGCAGTAGTGATTGGGGAACAAGAAGAAGGACTATACAAATTGAAGGGCCAACTAGAACAAGCTTTGGTTCATGACTTGGTAGAACCAAATGAGCTTTGGCATAGAAGGCTTGCACATGTGCATTGCAGAGCACTACCACTTGCAAGCAAAGTTGTTGAAGGTCTCCCAAAAATACAGAAAACACATGAAGGTGTATGCAAAGGATGTGTGAAAGGGAAGAACACAAAGAAGACATTTCCAAGTAGCGAGAGCAAGGAAAAAGGATTCTTGGAAATCATCCACTCCGATGTATGCGGTCCAATGTCATCCAGTTCACTAAGCGGGTATGTATACTGTGTTTCTTTTATTGATTATTTTTATAGAAAGGCATGGATATACTTTATGAAGAACAAATATGAAGTATTTAGCAAGTTCAAGGAATTCAAAGCATTGATCGAGAATCACACAGAAAAGAAGATCAAGACCTTTTGATTAAATAATGGCAGAGAATTCACATCTAATGAATTCAAAGAGCTATGCAAAGACTCAGGGATTAAGAGGGAGTTATCCACTCCATATAATCCACAACATAATGGGATTGCAAAAAGAAATAATAGAACGATCATGGAAGTAGCAAGGGCCATGCATCATGATCAATATCTTCCCATGCATCTATGGGAAAAAGATTCCAGAAGAGCGGTATATGTACAGAACCATACTCCACACAGAGTACTCGAGAACAAGACATCTGAAGAAGTCTTCTCTAGCAAGAAACTAGAAGTCAGCCATCGTATAATATTTGTCTATCCTGTATACATACACATTCTGAAAGAAAAGAGAACGAAGTTAGATCCTTCAGGAAAGAAGGGTATATTTGTGGGATACTCTGAAATATCGAAGGCTTACAGAATATACTTCCAAGGATTCAAGAATATTGACATCAACAAAGATGTAACATTTGACTAAGTTTAAGCCTACATCAAATCCAGTAAGATACCGACTGAAGAACCTGAAGAAACAGAAGCACCCAAAATTTATGATACAACCATGAACAAAGAAATTCAAGAAGAGGATCAAGAATTAGAAGAACCTCAAGAGCCTATAGATCCACCTCAGGAGAAGAATCCTCACAAGAGGAAACCTGCTTGGGTACGTCAAATTATCCAACCTGCAGAAAGATATGGAGTTTCAGAAGAAACGCATAGAGGAAGGAAGAGAACTAGGTCCTTCTCTAGTTATGTAGCCCTGCTATGTGACATTATTGATAAAGAACCTTCCAACTATGAAGATGCGGTAGAAAGGAAAGAATGGAAGGATGCTATGATTGAAGAGTATCAATTGATCATGAAGAATGATGTTTGAGATGTTGTCCCAAGACCATAAGGGAAGTCCATTGTAACTTCCAAATGGATCTACAATATCAAGCATGTTGCAGATGGCAACATAGAGAAATATAAAGAAAGATTTGTGGCTGGTGGTTTCTCCCAGAAAGAAGGAATAGATTATGAAGAAACTTTTGCACCTATAGCTAGATACACTTCCATCAAATTAGTATTTTCTCTGGATGCAGTGATGAAATGGAAGATACACTAGATGGATGTCAAGACTGCTTTCTTGAATGGTGCAGTAGAAGAGGAAGTGTATGTGGAGCATCCTCTCGGTTTTGAGACACATGACAGGGAGTATCATGTGTGTAGATTGAAGAAATCCCTATATGGTATGAAACAGGAACCCAGGACATGGTATGGAAAAATTGATGTCTTCTTATCCAGTTTGGGCTTTACCAAGAGTAAATAAGATTCCAACCTTTACTAGAAGGTTGAAGATGGAAACCCAATGATACTTCTACTGTATGTGGATGATCTGTCTATAACAAGTATGGATGGCTTGATTGCTAATACAAAGAGAAAACTTGCTACCGAGTTTGAAATTAAATACTTGGGTATGATGCACTATTTCCTAGGCATGGAGGTGTGGAAGAATGTGGATGCAATCTTCCTTGGACAAGGAATGTATGTAGTAGATATTTTGAAGAGATTCAGGATGATGGACTGCAAGTCCATAACCACACCTATGTCATCGAACCTGAAGCTATTGAGTGATGCTTCATCAGAAGCGGTTGATGCTACAATGTATTGTTAGATGATTGGGTCCTTGATGTACCTGACGAACACAAGATTAGATATTTGCTTTGCTGTGAACACCTTGAGACAATTCCTGATAGATCTGAGACATGTTTACTTGATTACTACAAAGCATATTTTGAGGTACCTAAAGGGTACAGTTGATTATGGGCTCAAGTATGAGGCAAATCAGAAGATTAACTTGGAGGTTTATGTTGATTCAGATTAGGCAGGAAGTGCCATCAATAGGAAGAGTACTTCAAGATGTTGCTTCAGTATGGGATCAGGTGTGATCTCTTGGCTTAGTAGGAAGCAGTCCTATGTGGCATTGAGTACAACTAAAGTAGAATATGTTGCAGCTTGTTTAGCTAGTTACGAGGCAGTGTGTCTAAGAAATCTACTTTATTATTTATTTAATCTCCATTGGATGCTACTTGTATATACTACGACAACCAGAGTTGTGTGAAGTTGTTAGAGAACCCAGTGTTCCATAACAAGTTAAAGTATATTGAGATCAAGTATCACTATATCAGGGATATGGTGTATAGAAGAGTAGTGAAGCTCCAGTATGTTGTGACGGACAAATAGATAGATGATGTGTTGATGAAGCCATTGGCTAGAGTGAAGTTTAAGTACTTTAGGGAGAAGCTTGGTGTTCTCCAGATCAAGGTTCCCTCCAAACGGAAATGATGAGACCTAGATCCATTCTGACATGGTGAGAGGATTAGGTTCCTTCCATGGTCAGATGTAAGGGTTGAGCCATTCTGTCATGGTGAGAGGATTTGGTTCCTTCCATGTCAGATGTGAGTGCTAAGCCATTCTGATGTGACTATAGAATTGGTTCCTACATGATCAGATAAGTGCTGAATGCCATTCTTGGAATGGAGGCACCTGGTCAGTTACCAGGAATACTCAGTCTGGGACTGAGGGCCATTATGATATGACTGTAGGATGTAGTCTTACATGATCAGTTGTGAGTGCATGGCCATTATGACGTGATTGAGGGATGTGTTCCCACTTGATCAGATATAAGGGTTGATGCCATTCTCTAGGATAATGGAGGAACCTGGTCAGTTACCAAGAATCCTCATTCTGGGACTGAGAGCCCTTTCGATACGATGTTTTTGAACATGGTCGAATGTAAGTGTAGAGCCTTTTGGATAAGATGAGGTCGGATGTAAGTGAAGATCCTTTCTGACAAGATGAGGTCGGATGTAAGTGCAGAGCCATTCTGACAAGATGAGGTCAGATATAAGTGTTGAGCCATTATGGCGCGATGTGTTTACACATGGTCGGATGTGAGTGTTGGACCTTTCTGACAAGATGAGGTCAGATGTGAGTGTTTGGCATGCCTTTCTGACAAGATGAGGTCATATGTAAGAGCTGGGCAGGCCATTCTGACTTAGGGTTAGATATAAGCACTGATGAAGACCTAAATGAAGGGTATACCTACAACCAGCATGAAAAAGGGCTGGCTCTGTAGAAATTCTTGTGACAAGAAGAATCAAGAGATAGAACCATTCTGAGATAGCACTGATGATGATGATCCAGACTTGATGATGATCCAGATCAAGTGATGATCTAGATGTGATGATGATCTAGACTTGATGATGATCCAGATCAAGTGATTATCTAGATTTGATGATGATCCATCAGTCATGATGATCCAGATCCCATGATGAAGAAGACTTGAAGAAGAAGATGACTTAGAAGAATACTTGAAGATGAAGGTGAATTCAAGATGAAGAAGACTTGAAGATGATGATGACTTGAAGATGAAGAAGACTTGAAGATGAATAAAACTTAAAGATGAAGATGATGAGATGATCCAGTCGATACAGAGAAGAATACCAGTACTAAAAATTGTGTCGAAAGAATACCTTCCTAGTTAACAGGGAGTGTTGATGTATTTGTAACTTTGGAATGTATTCAATTGTATATCTTATGTCTTGCACCCCGATGTTTATTTCGGGAAGTGTCTATAATGTATTTGAGTCATTTCATGCCCCGATGTTCCTATTGGGAGGTTCTATAATGTAAAAAAGTCATGTCAAGTCATTGTGGGTAACCCTCCTATTGTTCAAGGGATAAAGTCCCCGTAGTTCCGTGGCACTAGGGTTATTAGACTCTCCTAGAGAAGTTGGCCCTAGTTAGTCATTGTTAAGTCAGGAATTAGTATAAATAGAGAGTGAGCCTCTCTATTTATCACATACTCACTCACACTCAGTTGTAGCGCATAGCTGAGGAAGAAGAAGTTGCTGGGGCTAGAGAGAAAGAGGCTACTGTTGTCGGGATATCATCTTATTGCTTTTGGGGCTTTGCTATTAGGTAATGATTCTATCTCTTAGGAAGTTGCATGGTTTTTCTCCTTTATGGTTTCCCCAAGGAAAATATTTGTGTTCACTATCTTATGTGTTTGATTGTTGTGCTTGTTATTCTCTTAATTAAGTTCCTAAGTTAATTCTAGCTTAAATGAGAAAAATCTAACAGTTGAAGCTAAGAAATACTTGAAGAAGGCTGATAGTATATTTATAGTACATTGTTGATCTATGGATTTGCAACTGTGTGCGTAGATGTTTTTGTAAGTGTCAGTCTACAATTGAGTGCGTAGATAGTAGAGTATAAGAGTCGATCCAGGCTATGTGCAAATCAGTAGGAGTAGAAGAAAGCATAAGAAAAAAAAACCATGAGAGAAAGAAAGAGTATGAACTAAAAATATATATCTTAAAACAGTCTATAGTCAAGTCATAGACTATAAGGTGCCATATATTTCTCATTCCAGATGAAGAGCACCTTGGTGGTTTTTCTCAGTTGGGTTTCCACATTACATCTTGTTTCGAATGAATGTGCTTGTTGAATGGTTGTTATTAGTTATTGGTTATATTGATTTATTTATACTTATTGCTTAAAGGAATGTCACAATATTGATAAAAGTAGTTGAATTAATGAATGACTAAAGAATCACCAAAGCATTGTGTATTATTTTTTTTCATTTACTGTTAAGTTTCAATCGCCACTGTATTTTATTATTAAGGAAGCATCTATGTCACATATTTGCACTAGAGTTGTTAAGTTGTTATGGGAAAGGTTGTGTCACAGATTGGCTATGTCATACTGTTCCACCACTGTCGAGTTAGTAAAAAGACTACAATATTTCGACTCTGTTGATCTCCTTGGTTGTGCGCTAGGGGACTATAATCCCTCATCGACTACAAAAACATGGTTCTGGAAGTTACACATTAAGATATCTCGCGTGAGACTGCACTTGCCTCGCAGGTGTTGCTGACTGAGCTTGCTTTGTCGAGCTGATGTGTTTGGTTTTTTTTTGGTCTTGTGGGTTTGTTGAACCTGGGTCCCAAGAGTGGGGAAAATTTATCCAATAAATGGTTTCGTTGTCGAGAAACTTAATCATTTGAGTCGAGGGAGATGTTGTGGCATCCATCATAGAGGGATATCAAGGATTGGATGGATTTTAAGACATTAGCTTTTGTGCAAGAGGAGAGCGCAAGATCATGGTTGAGTGCAAAAAAATAGTTGGATAGATACTTATTTTATAGATATTCATGAAATATTCTTGGTAGAGTTTCCTATTGTGTTGCATGAGTGGTTTTCAAGATTGGTGACTCGACAGAAAAAATTTCAAAGAAGGGAAGCAATCGACTCGAGTGCTCAGCTAATCTACGAGTTAACCAGTGTAAGTAAGCCATCTCTAGAGCTATTGATTTTTGTGTCGACAATATTTTTCAAGGGTATATTACTTGGTTTGCAATCGAGATGATAACCTCATATAGTGAGGCCGAAAGAAATTTTTTCCAAGGACCCCACGGGAGGTACTTGTTATCTATAACTACATGGATAAAAATGATTGTCTATGAGAAGGGAATTTTGTAGTTTAGTAGTTGAGTCGTATATCCATAGGGAGGGATATGTCGCAGACAAGCTATAAAAAAAATGGGAAATGGTGAGCTCAGATGTTCCCAGGAAGTACAGAACCTGAACTAGAAGCTAGATTTTTAAGAAGTGGAAGGAGGTTTCAATCAAGAAAGATGATAATGACATTAGGAGGACGACAAAATCCTAGTTTTTTTGAAGAAAGAGAGTACTAAGTTGAGTTGTGGCTAGACAAAGGGTATTGTGATGAAGAGGAATATTATAGCGCTATTTATGAAGGATCAGAAGAATCCAAAGAATTTGTGTAGACGCCAAAATATGAACTTCGCTACACCACACCAAGAGCATCACCGGAGGTAAGGTCTAGAGCCTCATCTCCTTAAATAAATGTTAATATTGATAGTGCTAGTGCTGCGACTAGTGTGCAAGGAAGTCCTCCTTCATTAAATTTTTCATTAAACATCCCTGACTCCAACTCAATGGCTGGGTAAGATATTAAATTACCTACATTCAATGGGAATGGAGCAGAATATGCACATAAACATTGGTTCCTCTATGATTTTGTTTGGATGGTTCTCCAAGTTCACAATGCAGATATAAGGAAAGAGAAGATGATCATGACTCTACGGGGTCATGCGCTGGACTAGTTTATGAAGTTTTGTGTAGTACCAATAGGTAACCCACAAAATTCCCTTCATGAGTTCCAACACACAATGATTTGTGAGTTCATAAAACCTACATATAATTTGTAGAGTATCACCAAGATCAAGGAGATAAAGTAGTTACCAATGGAATCCATCTGCAATTTTGATTAGCAGTTGTTAGAATTGATTTTACCACACATGGTTGATCACATATTTATGCCCTTTCCTATCCCTCTGCAAACTATTTAGACCCCATGGTATGATATTATACTTTGATGTTTCCAATTTCATCCCTAAAAACCCTTGTTTATTACTTTACGTGACTTTTAAACCCATACTCACATGTACAGGTGACTTTTGACCTCAAACTCATGTACATCGGGACATGTGCATAAAGACAAACAATTTTGGATTTTTCCTTGGATGAGTCCAAAGATCCTGACTCTTAGCCTTCCATATGCCTTTAGATTTCTCCGACTCGACCCTCCATAACCCCTTTGGAGTGCTATATAAGGAATCCCTTGGATACATTGAGAAGGAGGAATTGAAGAGAAACTGAACTATACCCCATTGTTGCCGTAGTTTGCATACACTTGAGTCTGCATCCCTTTGTCCCTTTGGATCACTTTGTGTTATTCCCAAGCTTACCTTTTCTTGTAAGCTTGCTATCAATATATGGAGGATTGAGGTGGTGGAGACCAGGTGGAGGACTTGGTTTCTACCATTCGTAGACGTGGAGATAGAGGTTGTCACTGGTGTAATCTCTGATTTGATTAATAGAAATATATTTTCCTGTCCAATAATGGGAATTTGAATGTGAATATTGAATCCATGGATATGTTTAATTACTTATGCATTGTTGATTATATATGCTAGAGTAGATCTAACACCATATTATATGTTGATGTAATTGTAACTTCATAATGTATTCACTTGTATATCTTATGTGTTATACCCTGATGTTTAATCCAAGATGTTTTTGTAATGTAATTGAGTCATGTAATGCCCCGAAGTTCCGATCGGGAGTTTCTATAATGTGAACACGTCATGTCAAGTCATTGTGGGTAACCCTTCTATTTGTCAAGGGTTAAATTTCCCGCAATTGTGGGGCCCTAGGGTTATTAGACTATCCTAGAGAAGTCAACCATAGGTGATTCATTGTAAGTCAAGGAAATAGTCCCCACTATTGTGTTAAGGATAACCATCCTTGTTGGTTAGAGGAGGCAAAGTCCCCAAAAGTTGTGGGGCACTAGGGTTATTATACACTCCTAGAAATGTCGGCTCTAGTAAGTAATTTTTAAGTGAGGCTGAAATGTTGGAGTGGGTTTCAAGTGAACAAAAGAATATAAATAGAGAGTGTTCCTCTCTATTTATCACACACACACTCACTCATTGGGGCGCATGAGTGAGAGAGGACAAGATCTCTCAGTGTGAGAGAGATAACAAGCTGTGGAGATCGTCTTTTCTATTTTTGGGTTTTACTACTGCCATTGGTGCTCATTCTATCTCTAAGGAAGTTGCGGGGTTTTCTCCTTTATGGTTTCCACGTGGAAAATTATTTTTGTCTCTTGTCTCTTGTGTTTATTGTTGTGCATGTTATTCTCTCAGATAAGATCCTAAGATAATGCTAGCTTGAATGATAAAAATATAACACAGTATCAGAGCTAACCTGAGAAGAACACATTGTGCAGCTATAGAAGCTAGGTATTCTTACTTTTTGGGTCTCTCTATACAATCCATTAGCAAAAGTATGTTATGATGACTCTCCATTGAAGGGAACATCTTTCTGTCGAAGTAGAACTCGACTCCAGACATATCCAGTTTTTGATGCAGGAAATTAGGGCTTCTTACAGAAGAAGAATTTTTGAGTGAGCCTGGAATAGGATTTATCTCCTCATCAAAATTTAATTTTAGAGACCTGGTTTGATATTTTTGGTTGGGTGAAACTCCAGGAAATTCAAACCCTAGTTTGACCCCGAGCTGGAAAAACCCTAAAAATACTAAAACTGATAATTTTTGGTAGATTCACTATATCTTAGGATAGGAGAAGGATCGGGAGATGAAACATGGATAGGAAAAATATAACATCCTTTTTTACACTTTATCCAAAATTCATCCTCCGATTCACTATATTCTAGGAGATACGATCCCTCCAAGTTAGGGTTCCAGCCTCTTCCAGGATTCATCCCTAATTAGGACACCTGGGGAGAATTACTGTATCATGGGCTAAAAATTTCCAAATGAAATTTTTAAAGATTTTATAGAAAGGGAATGGACTATAATTTATATGTTCTAAGTTGCAGACCCAATAGATGAAACAGTGGAATGTGGTAGTCCATACAACTTTGCTGTTCTGAACAGTCCTATAATAGGTCACCTTGGAAAAATAATCATAAGTTCCAATTGATGAACCCAATTCTAATGAAACCTATGGTGTTGGAACAGGGACATGTGAGGCTACCATAGTAAATAGTTTTATACATATAGGAATATTAATTTTGGAGATACCGTAGAAATAGTAATAGGCATTTATGGAAAAGAAATTGGAAAACTAGGGCTTCCTATTCCAGGAGCTTCCCTCCACTGTTTTCAGAAAAGGAGTACATTGGAAAGCTCATCTTGAAGATATCTATATTTATATCCAATCAGATCTAAAATATTCCAAGTTTTGAAAATTAGGGTTTCCTTGACAAACCCTAGATCAGCCAGCTTCGGAACTAGGACGGACACCTCAAATCGGTAAGATCTAATCTTTTAATATTTTCATTTGAGGTTGTCATTTCAAAGTGATATATCACATCAGCTTGATGATAATATTGGTGAAGTTGACAACTTCCAAGCATGGAAGTATATTATCTCTCTCAAGAAAATGAATTGGATACCTACATGAGTAGACAGGTTTTAGTTCCATAGGGAGATGAGGCTCAAAGCCTTACATAAGAAGAACTTGGTCAAGGCCATGAAGATCATTACTGATTCAATATTGGATCAACTTGTATCACAAGTGTATTCCCTAAAGACACTGAATATGTTTGATTCCTTGACCAAGATATTTGAAGGGAAGAACATAAATTAGAAGATGGATTTGACAAAACAGTTGAAGAATGTGAAGATCCAGAATGCAGAACAACTTGAAGCGGTAGAAGAAGAAGTGGAGAATGCAGAAGTGATGATAGCCACCTTGAATGGCCTCCCAGGATCATGGGATTCATTCATTCGAGGAATGTGTGCCAGAATGAAGTGATTACTTTTAGGAGACTCTCGGAGGAAGAATAATCTCAAATCATAAGAATAGAAGAGAAGATGGGAGCAACTGAAGATCAAGTTCTCATCATCCAAAGAAGATCCCTCAAGCAATGAGGAATATGAAGGACTCAATTCTTGAAGAACCTCTTATCCATATTGAGCATTTGGATAAGAAATGATGAAGTCATGAATGAAGAATATGATGAAGCGGAAGGATCAAGAAGGAGCCTACCCATGAAACAAATAAAGATAAGTATTCAATTATCATTTCATGATATTGTTTTGATTATGCATTTTCAGTTTATGTATTATGCATGATAGAATGTTTGCATTAATGACAATATACTACTAATATGCATGTAATGGGTAAGTAGCTCATGGTTCTATAAAACTTTCCATTGCTACTTATCTAGAATGAAACCTCTTTGCTGACATTTTGGATTAGTGCACAATCTCAATGTTGTCCTGGTGGAGATGGAAGGAATCTAGAAAAGTTTCTGTGAGATATGGATGATTGTTTTACTGGCTAAAATAGTTGCATGATCATATATTTATGCATAAGAATTTGCCATTATGAATATACCTTATGAAATGTTTCTAACCATACATCTAGTGCATTTGACTTGTAGGAAATATCGTGTAAAATATCCTACAAGCAAAGAAGGATGAGAATTGTTCCGAAGAACAAGTGACGACAGTTCAAGATGAAGAATAATATGACGAATGAAATGACATAATTAATGCAGAACCTTCCAGCCATGAAGAAGTAACCAAGAAAAAAGGGAAGACCAATTCAAGAAGAATGATGTCTAGGTTGCAGTATCGATACCTGAAAAGAAGTTCATAGTTCCGTCATGCAGTAGATGGAAACATCATGGGATACAAGGCAAGATTCGTAGCATGAGTCATAGATTAGGAAGAAACATTTGTAGCCACTAGAAATACACATGACAGGAAGAATCATGTGTGCAAATGAAAGAAGGCCTTGTGCGAGCTCAGAAGACACCGATGGGATAACAAATACATGAGGAGCTTGATGAATACCTGAACCTTTGCTACAAGGTTGAAGATGAAATTCTATAGAGGATGACAAACTCTCAGATGGGTATGAGAAGAAATTTTGAAAAAGTTCAAGATAGACGATATTGGTATCCAATGATCCTAGATGGATACATAGAATATTAGTCACAGAGGAAGCTACTTTTCACTCCGGTACAGAATGTTTCAATGCATAGAGTACAAAAGACAAAGGGAGAATGATGCTCTGCTTCGGAGAGAGTGACTACATAATATCTTGAGGTTTGACATGGTACGACAAGATGGACAGATTACTGATGACTCTAGGATTTATTGAGAGTAAAGAGGATTCCAACCTTTGCTTCAATGTTGAAGGCGAAAGACCAGTGATGCTCTTGTTATATGTCAATGACTTGTTCTTGACAGAAAAGAGGAACTCCTTAAATTTGCAAGAAGAAGAATTGCTGTTGAGTTCAAGATAAATGACTTGGGGATGATGCACTACGTTCTAGGAATGGAGGTGTGTATAAGGGAAGTTTGCAGTAGAGATCTTGAAGAGGTGATGGACTACATGACCACACCTATGGCATCGAACCTAAAGCTATTGAGTGTTGATGATGCCATGATGTGTTGTCAGATGCTTTACCTGACAAATACAAGACTAGATATTTGCTTTGCTATGAACACATTGAGACATGATCACCTGATGGTTGCAAAGAATGCAGTGAGGTACCTGAAGGGTACAGTTTATTATGGGCTCAAGTATGAGAAAAATCAAAAGATTATGTGGATTCATATTGGGCAGGAAGTGCCATTGATAGGAATAGCACTTCGAGGTGCTACTTCAGTATGGGATCAAGTGTGACCTCTTGGTTTGGCAGGATGGAGTCCTTCATGGTGCTGAGTATAGCTGAGGAAAAACATGTTTCCACTTGCTATTTAGGAGGTAGTGTGTTTCTTTTGAAAAGTAATATTTTATTTGGTTGATCTAACTTGAATTTTTGTATGATGTAGAGAGGATTAGTGATCCAGATCGAGATCTCTCGAAAAAGGGTTTTCTAGCATAGCTAATGAGACAAGTTGTCTGAGCATAAATCCTGGTGAAGCTCGTAGGTTGCTCAGACATAAACAGTCTTATAGGTTTCCCTCATATGTAATTGGTCCTAGCAAAGCTCGCAAGTTATCCTTGGACGTAATCATCCCTGATGTGATTCTATGCTAGAAATAGACAATGTGAAGTTTGAGTACTTCAGGGAGAATCTTGGTGTTCTCCAGATCGAGGTTCCCTCCAAGGGGAAATGATGACACCTAGATCCACTCTGACATGGTGAGAGGATTAGGTTCTTTCCATGGTTAGATGTAAGGGTTGAGCCATTATTTCATGGTGAGAGGATTTGGTTCCTTCCATGTCAGATGTGAGTGTTGAGCCCTTCTAATGTGACTATAGGATTGGTTCCTACATGATAATATATAAGTGCTTAATGCCATTCTTGGAATGGAAGTACCTGGTCAGTTACCAGGAATACTCAGACTAGGACTGAGGGCCATTCTGATATGACTGTAGGATGTAGTCTTACATGATTAGATCTGAGTGCATGGCCATTCTGATGTGATTGAGGGATGTGTTCCCACTTGATCAGATATAAGGGTGGATTCCATTCTCTGGGAGAATGGAGGCAACTGGTCAACTACCAGGAATCCTTAGCTAGGATAGAGAGCCTTTTTGATGCGATGTGTTTACACATGGTAGAATGTAAGTACAGATCCCTTCTAAAAAGATGAGGTCAGATGTAAGTGCTAAGCCATTTTTGCACGATGTGTTTACACATGGTCAGTTGTGAGTGTTGTGCCTTTCTGACAATATGGGGTCGGATGTAAGTGCAGAGCCTTTTTGACAAGATGAGGTCAGATGTGAGTGCTGAGCCATTCTGGTGCGATGTGTTTACACATGGTTAGATATGAGTGTTGGGCCTTTCTGACAAGATGAGGCCAGATGTGAGTGTTGGCCATGCCTTTCTGACAAGATGAGGTCAGATGTAAGAGCTAGGCAGGCCATTTTGACTTAGGGTCATATATAACTGTTGAATACCTACATGAAGGGTAGGCCTACAACTAGCATGAAAAAGGGTTGCATCTGTAGAACTTCCTTTGACGAGAAGAATGAAGAGATAGCACCATTAGATTGAGATAGCAGAAGTAGTAATGATGATGATGATTCAGTGATGATCTAGATTTGATGATAATCTAGATCAAGTGATGATCCAGACTTGATGATGATCCAGCAGTGACAATCTAGATCAAGTGATGATCCAGACTTGATGATGATCCAGTAGTGATGATCCAGATCAAGTGATGATCCATACTTGATGATGATCCAGTAGTGGTGATCCAGATCAAGTGATGATCTAGACTTGATGATGATCCAGTAGTGATGATATAGATTGAGTGATGATCTAGATCCAGTGATGATGATCCATATCAACTGATGATACAAATCCAGATGAAGATGACTTGAATATGAAGAGAAATTGATGATGATCCAGATGATACAGAGAAGAAGACTTGTGCTGACAAATTGTGTCGAGAGAATACCTTCCCAGTTAAGAGGGAGTGTTGATGTAATTGTAACTTCGAAATGTATTCACTTGTATATCTTATGTATTATACCCCTATGTTTATTCCGATATGTGTTTGTAATGTAATTCAGTCATGTCATGCCATGATGTTCTGATCGGGATTTTCTATAATGTGAACAAGTCATGTCAAGTAATTGTGCGTAACCCTCATATTTGTCAAGGGTTAAAGTCCTCACAGTTGTGGTGCCTTAGGGTTATTAGACTATCCTAGAGAATTCGACCCTAGGTGAGTCATTGAAAGTCAGGGAAATAGTCCCCACTATTGTGTTAAGGATAACCCTCCTTGTTGGTCGGAGGAGGCAAAGTCCCCACAAGTTGTGGGGCACTAGGGTTATTAGACACTCCTAGAGATGTTGGCTCTAGTAAGAAATTTTTAAGTGAGGCTGACATGTTGGAGTGGGTTTCAAGTGAACGACAGAATATAAATAGAGAGTCAGCCTCTCTATTTATCATGCACACACTCACTCATTGGGGCACATGAGTGAGAGAGGAGAAGATCTATCAGTGTGAGAGAGAGAACAAGCCGTGGAGATCATCTTTTCTATTTTCGAGTTTTACTGCTGCCATTGGTGCTCATTCTATCTCTGAAGAAGTTGCGGGGTTTTATCCTTTATGGTTTCCCCAAGGAAAATTCTTTGTGTCTCTTGTCTCTTATGTTTATTGCTATGCATGTTATTCTCTCAGATAAGATACTAAGATAATGCTAGCTTGAATGATTAAAATCTAACATTATATAGCTTGCTTATCTTGTTTGTTGTTGTTGAGATCAAATTGTGAGCGCAAGCGGGATTGGAAAAAGATCAACGGGGATCTACTTAAACTGTATGGAATAAGGTATGATTCGAGGTCCCTTAGTGTTAGATGTTTGGTTTCTCTTGCATATTGGGAGGGGATTGATTTCTTGTGTCTAGATGTCTATTTTGGTACACCCCAATCCATAGGAAGTTTCTCTCTGTAACAAAATTGGTGACCATACTGGGGAGGGGACCTTCCCTAGTACGGTCCCGTCCATTTTTACCAAGAGGAGACCTTCCCCAGAGTGTCATTATCCTGCACATATTTCCTTGCATTGAGCATAGGTATGTTCTGTTGCTTGGAACTAGTTTGCTTATCCCCTGACACTCATCTCCTCCTATATTTGTAACTATAAAGCACTTTTATTCTTTTTCAAGATTTTCAAAATATATGAAAAAGTCCAAAAAAATTAAAAAACCAAAAAGTAGGATAGGAAAAGATGTTATCTTTGGTAGCAGTCGATTCATGTTGCCTTCGAACAGAACACTGTATATCACATCCATTGGTTGGGTTATTGCTTTGACTTTAGGATTTGTACTCGTTACTCTGAGTTTATCTCCACCAACTGGTTAAGCTTCCAGTCCCTATGGATCCTCTGTTCATGCCTCCTATGTCACAGAGATGTCCCATATTTCTATTGAGTCCATGCTTCCTACCTTCAATCACCATTCACCTTTATGCTCTTATTCAAAGGAAGTTGAAGCCCGAGTCGTCCATTCCCTAGTTATCTTGAATTTGCATGTCGTCCATTCTCAGTACTATTAATGATTCATCCACATCTTGTTCGAGTTCTTCCAAATTATACAATGTTGTTAAGTACCTCATGTTCGTTGATGGGCGATGCATTAATTCCCTCCTTCCAGCAGATTCCATCCCATCGACAATAGATCATTTATACTAGGATAGGAGTTGAGAGTCATTTGAGTGCCTTGAGACTTATAGTCATTAGTGGTAGGTTGTCTCACCATCGACATTTTTGGGAATACATCAATTTCCCCTGATCGATGGATTCTTCCAAGTGTCCGACCTCAGCAGATCTATTCAAACTTGCTATATTTCACTCTATGCCTTGATTTCCATTTTCATTATCAGTGGGTGATCTCGCGTCTATTAGCGGTATACATCAATGAATGGTAATCAGATGATGGACTACTATGTTTGACCTCGACACCTCTATTTGCATAGTAGGACATGTACTCGTAGTAGTTTGTGTAGAATACCTTCCAGCTTGGTGGCATTCCACATATGGTACCTCCTTTATCATGTTGATGTTCATCAGATTTTAGCTCTCGTGATTTGATTCTAGTGTATGTCAGATATCTTTAGCCATTATTGAGACCTTGATCCATTGTATATCTTCATCTTCTATGGAGATCCTGATCCATTGTATTTATTCATCATGGATATTCTGATCTATTATATATTAAACGTGGTGATGAACACACATGTAACATTTTGTATATCGTCCCTATTCATGGCCATTGTACTCTTATGTATCTGGGATTGCTATATGTATTTGCAATCAGATGTAGAGATTGATTATCATACTATACTGATAGGTGGCTGGTTCTTCTACCTGGTTCTTCATCACTCCACTTATGGGATGAATTTTATAATGTATTTCAGCCATCATGTTACCCCTCCGACGTCAGACATTAGGGGGAATCCGTTATAGCTGTATTTACCACACATGGTTGATCACATATTTACACCCTTCCCTGTCCTTCTCCACACTCTTTAGACCCCATGGATTGATATTATACTTTGATGTTTCCAAGTTCATCCATAAAAACCCATGTTTCTTTCTGTACACAACTTTTAAACCCATACTTGCATGCACATGCAACTTTTGACCTCAAACCCACGTACATCGAGATGTGTGCATAAAGCCAAAAGTCTTGGATTTTTCCTTGGATGAGTCGGAAGATCCTGACTCTTGGCCTTCCATATGCCTTGAGATCACTCGGATTCGACCCTCCATTAGCCATTTGGAATGATATATAAGGAACCCCTTGGATACATTGAGAAGGAGGAATTGAAGAGCAACTAAACTATAGTCCATTGTTTCCATAGTTTGCATATACTTGAGTCTGCATCTGTTAACCCAAAAATCCCCCACATAGCTCTCAATGGACTACACCACCCAAGGACACCATCTCACAACACTCATTTCACTCCATAAGACCATCCATGACCTTCCATTTGACCCCCACACCTCCAAAAGAGCCCCAAGATGAAGAAAAGGGCTAAAAACCCAAAAAAGAGCCCAAAATAGACCCCTAGGAGCTAAAGCCCTAAAAAAGGGGCTAAAAACCTGAAAGGGGCTAAAGTTAGGGAGGAAGGAGCTAAAGGCCCAAAAAAGGGGCTAAATCGTTGACCAAGTGCTTAAAACCCTAAAACCCCTCGAAAAAACTATATAAGGAGGGTGGGGCGTCACTCACAAAATACTCCTCACTTGCCTATTGTTATGCTTCCCGTGGATGCTTTGAGACCTCTCGCTCTCAAACCACCCACTCTCCCTCTCCTTCATCTCCATTTCTCCAAGCCATTACTCCCCAACTAAGAGAGAGGTGCTCCCATGAGCTAGGGCATGGTGGCCCATTTCCACCTAAGTGAGGTATAACTTCTTTTTATGCAAGTTTATTTGCTTATTTTATTTTCTAATCAATATTTCCATTTGCAGGTTTTCCATTAAATTTGTTTGTAGGTTGTTTTCATGATAGTATAGGTTTCTTTTGCAGGTTTAGGAGGTGGAACCGTAACCCACTATGTGCAGAGGGGTTCACAAGGGATGCATCTCCATATTTCTTTCTGTTATTTTCTCTTAGATGTAGTTTACAATATCTTCCATTTACTTGTTCTAGTGTAGCTTAGCTTAGTTTCAATTCGCAGCTTTGTTTCAGTCATTTTTACTTCCATTTTTTATTGTTTTCTAAGGGTAGGAACTTACCATTGTGCCCTGTAGGAACAAGGGAGCCATTCTTACCCCTGTAGTGATGATAAATTCTCACCACATCTTTGGCGAATCTGTTGGGTCGATCCCACAGGATCCCTGGGCCACAAAGTTCAAATTCTCAAGTTTTTCAGTTTTTACCCTAGTTTTCAGAAATGTTAGTTTAGATATATTTAAATCCACTTTATTTCTTGTTTCTGTCAGTGCCGAATCCTCTTCTAGGCCGAGCCAAGTCAGACTAACCCTAGTACCGGTTACTATCAGTCAGATCTGACCATGCAGTACCAAAACACCCCTTTCTGGAGTAGGTCGCTCATATCAGGAGAAAAGGTGAAGCAAGGCGCACTTAATTGGTAGAAAGGTGCACCCAGGGTGCACTTAATCCTCAGAGAGGCACGAATTCAGCCCAAGAGCTCAAGTTGCAGTTGTTTTGGCATTTTGTGTGACCCCTTCGCTCATTTCTGGAAAAATCTCACGGCCCCCTTGCGGGATTTAGTCAAAAAGGTGCGGCCTATCAAACAGAAGTTGTTTTTGAGTTTAATTAGCAGCAATTTTCAGTTTCATAGGACTGTCAGTGTGACCCAATCGCCTATGTCCTCCATTACAGGTCTCTTTTAATTCCAGTTTTCATTTTTTTTTGCAAGTAAATCAATGAACAAATGTGTATATGCTAAATCAATCACTAAGGTTCAATAAAATGAATTAGCCTAACTAAAAGTAACATGAAATTAACCATCTTTCTACCCCCTTTCTCCTCTACCCAGTCATCACCCTCCGGGGTATTTCGGGATACGACAAAGGGAAAATATCCTATAGATCTAGGCACTCCCTGGTATTTTTCCCAAACAACTAAAACCAGGTGACCTACAAGGTACGGGGGGTAGAGAAGGAGGGCTTCTCACAGTGCTAAGCATCCTCCTTGCTTGACGAACCTCGCACTTGGGAGGTGACCCGAGGATCTACAAATGGGCTTAGTCCCATTGTGTTGAGAGCCCAACACCTTCTCTTGGTTGAAGAAGAATACCACTAAGAGGTAGACACTTAGTTAGGCCAACAATTCAAGGTTAATCACCATATTTGCTTAAAAATTTCTATTTATGATTGCATACAAAACCATGATGTGAACTCTACCATGAATTCATAAACCATATTGCAAACCAAATACCAGAACAAAAAAGCAAACCATCCCACCATACCAACTAATTAACCCAACTCAGTTCATGACGCTGAGTAAGCCTTAAAATTTACTAAATTTACACTAAGTTCAATCAATTCTGTAGTCTTTGAGGACATAAATCCCTGACTGCTTCAACTGTGGGAAGTACTTGGGCTTTTCCTAGAAACTCATTGTGAGGAGTACCACAAGAACCCCAAAGTAGCTAGCCGCTGAGAGGAATTGCCAAGCGAAACGAGCAATGACCCCTTTCGATTTAGTAGAGTCACCCATGAGGAACAAGCCCAGTGCTGTCTTCTGGCAGTCTTGGTGGCCGAGAGACCACCTTCAGCCAGTAGGAAGCCATTGAAACCGGGCTCCAAATTTCATACCCACCAATTTAATACACACAAACAAACAAAATTGATCCTCCACGATCTTCCTCACGCCTAAGAGGGGAACCACCACCATTTGGAACACTCAGTCAGCACCGTCGTAGTTGTTCTCAGTGATCTCCCACACCATCAGAGGGCCACACAGCCTTTGATTCATATTCAGACCCATATCAGTCTAAACCAGACCTCCACACCGCACCATCTAGCCCCATGGCTATCGTAAATATGGATCCATTTTCTGGTCTAACCTTAGTAAGTGGACCCATGCCCACATCACAACCTGTCACCCACAACATGGCAAGCAGCCCAAGCATAGTCATGCAGACTGTCATTATCCAGTTGCCACCACCAGTAGTGACCATCCAAGATGGCTCAGTGGTAACACATGGGGGAAGTGGCCCCTCCACACACATTGTCCCCCCTGCCACGCAGGGGGAAGTGCACCAACCACCCACATTACCCCTACTACCATTCATGGGGGGAATTCCCCCGCCACTCACACCATCCCACCCACAACACTTGGGGGCATTGGCCCATCCACCATGGTACCACCACAAGCACCCCAAGCTGTGCAGATACACTATGCACCTGCAAACCCCACCCCCATTGCAGCCCCATCCCACATCAACTTGGGGTCAAATCTACCCTTCATGGCTCATTTGAACTTGCTTAACTTGGATAGATTAACAAATGATCCCTTCTGCCACCAAGCTTTCTAGCCACCTATGCCAACGAAGCTACCATCAGACATCCCAAAGTTTGAAGGAAAAGCCAAGGAATGTCCCCAAAATCATATAATTACATTCCATCTATGGTGCTCATCCAATAGCATCATAGAAGACTCCATCAGATTGAGGCTGTTCCCATGCACCCTCATAGGTGCCACGACCAAATGGTACATTGAGCTTCCACAAGCCAAGTACCCCGACTTCAACTCCCTAGCCTTCATGTTCCTACAGTATTTCCAACTCCCTGTCAGATATGACGAGGGGGTGGAGATCCTGCTATCCTGTCACCAAAACACTGCCACTCACATCACTGACCATATCCATGAGTGGCAGTAGCATCACAGCTTATGTAAGATCCAACTTGATGACACGATCTTCTTGGATTGGTTCCTCAATACTTTGCTCCCACACATCGCAAAGGACATCGCATCTGAACGTCTCCAATCTGAAGAAGAGGCCATATGGAAGGCCCAACAATTTGACCTCATCTATGCCCAGTCTAGATACATGTACACTATCATTCCAGACGCTCCCCGTCCAAGTACCTCTTACCACAACACACCGTGGGAATCCCACGCTGTATATGGCATCATAGGCTCAGTCTCCCAACAACCATAGCCTCGACCGACACCACCTACCGTAGCACTGCAACCAAGAAACATGGCTAATGTTGCTTATCAAAACCAAGCTCTAGACTATGCTAGAATGATGTCTCAGTACAGGGAAACAACCTCTTATGCACAACCTACACCACCACAGTAGGCTCAGGCCATGGCTTAGCCAACACAATAGTATGTGGGGAAAATTCCCACATTCGTGGCACCACCACCCCACAAAATATACTATGCACCACCAGTGCAACAAGTCCAAGCCCCCGCCCTCGCTCCACCCGCTCCGTTGGGACAAGTCTTCGCACAACAAAACTGTCCCAACCAGCCTACCCCCAACAATCAACAAGGGAAATCTAGAAACAACCGGCCCTACAACCAAGGCAATAACCAACCGCAGGGAGGTGGTCAACAACTGAACCCTCCCAATAATGTCACGGCTAACCGACCAGCCCAAAAATCCCCAAGGAAAAATGCACCAAGACGCAACGCACCATTGCGCACAAACCAACCTGGTACAATCTACGATGTTTATGGGAATTACACATTTGAGTGTCCCCTCATGGATCACTCCAAGAAGGCTAATCAAAATGAGGCCCAACAGGCCGTTAATGCCCCCAACCAGGCACCACAAGGACCTCCTCCCATGGTGCTTCAAAACCCACTACCAGTCCAAGGATTTGTGGCAACCGTTCCCCCTCCCCAGGCCAATCCCAATTCTCTGGGGGCACCACCCATGGCCGAAACAGGTGTTCATCACCTGATGACCATGACCACTGAAGAGGTCAACTTACACACTAGATGAAATCAGTACGGTACCACCACCGAACCTACTGACTCATTGATAGTATCCACGTCTAAGACAACCAACCTACCTCTCTAGTTACCCCCGTTCTCGCACCCCCCCATATGCAGAATTTCCAATAACACCACAGTTAGAGCTACAGTCAACTATAGCATTATGGACAATTTGGCCCAAATGCCAACTGCCATGCCTGCTCTTGAGGTACTTAAAATGTGCCCAACGTAGCGGAAAACCTTACTAGCTACTCTAGGGGTAGTAGACCCCTCCGATTCCAAGCTAATCACATTTGACATAGAGAACAGAGAGCGGTGCATGCCCTCCACTATCGCGTTCCAAATTTTGGTATCCATCTGAAACTTAGTTGTGCACCAATGCATAGTGGATGAGGGGGCATCCACGTGTGTCATGTCTACCTTGGTTTGGTAGAAACTTGGATCATCGATTCTACAACCGTCCTCCATGACTCTGCAGGCTTATGATGGACACCCCATTAAAGCCCAAGGAGTCCTCCCCCATGTCCCCATCAAGTTAGCCAGGAAGACAATCATGATCGACATCGAGGTTGTTAATGCTCAACTGGATTACAACCTCCTCCTTGGGAGGAGTTACATGTACGCCATGTGAGCTTTCATGTCAATTGTCTTCCATCTCATGATGTTCCCCCATGAAGGGAAGATTGTGACGGTTGACCAGCTCTCTTACCATGATCCGCAAGGGTTAACAATGCCTGTCAATGTTATCCCTAACATCACCACCACTGAGACGCAAGGGATGACCACACATGCTAACGCCATCCCTGCAACCAACACTGTGGTTGAAAACACACCATCTTCCCCATCGTTGAATGTGGGCCCTGGGTTGTTTACCGACCCCACCATGATGGCTCCTTTTCCATTGGTGTCACCACCACCGACATAAAAGCAAACTGCATACTTGTGCATGGTCTCATCAAGCACTGCTGCACCCAAATAGTAGCCACAGCTGCAGCCCCAACCAAAATCACAACATTGTCTGTAGCTGCTACGCCAACAACAGCCGCAGCATCACTCGCAGTAGTAGCATTACGTGCAGCCGCAACCACAACCTCACCCCCACATGCAACCAGCTGGGAGTTATGTGGGCTCATCTCCAGTCCATACAATTCCCTTCCTCTTTCCCCCACCTGGTGTCATGAGAAAGCTGGTCATGGCCACCTTAAGCCTACCCAACCTTATGTTGGGGATTTCGATGTGGTTTTTAGATCCACTAGCTCAACCAGTAATGCCCCAGGTTGTCTTAACCCCAGTGAAACCTATCGCGGTTGAGTCCCACCCCCCACCCGATCCACATAAGCCAACCACCACACCCGCATCTACACCACTGCAACCCAAAAGGGTGAGGGGGAAGAACATCAAATCCACCACAGAACCACAGCTAGTCCCACCTTGTGCCATCTGTGAACAACAGGGCCATCCAACTCAGGATTTCCTTGAAATCCCATTGATCTATGCACATATGGATGCCATGGATACGAATGAAAACATCCCTTTGGTTGAACTCCCAACTGCGCCAATAGTAAACAAGGCATTAAGAACAAACTATGCTTACACCCTTTGTGACTTGTATGGACACTACTCCCACCATTGCCAAGACCTGCCCGAATTTTGAATGGCTCTTGCTAACCTCCGTCACCATTCCCTTGAGTTTGAGATCACCTTGATCAAAGAAGTTCACCCACCACCACCTCCTTCGTCCAACACCATGTCCATTTACATGATGTCTAGTTCCCCTGACCATCTCATTCCCATCTCCAACAACTGTCCATCAGACCTGTCACTTCATTGCTTCAACAATGAAGAGGAGATCCTTGAAGCTCTGACCTCCCTGGAATACCCATGGGATGACATGCACCATCGCTCATTCTTCCTCGCAGAAGAGCTTGTGTCGTAGTCCAAACAGTTTTTCATGGAGACCAAAGATTTCATCCATGGGAAGGTTGACTGGTTCAAGAACCCAATCCCAGCACCAGATGCTTTCGAAGAAGGGAACATGGCAAACATTTCGCCAACCATTAAAATCAACATCTCAACCAACTCTGAGATCATTGAAGAAATCATGCTAGGGGCATCTTTCTCCCCGGAAGAGGTCGTTTCCTACATCACTCTCTTCCAAGATTTCCATGACATCTTCTCCTGGTCATACACTGAAATTCCCAGCTTGGATCCATCCATCGTGGAACACCACATTGACACATGGCCTGATGTGGCTCCCGTCCGCTAGAAGCAATGGCCCATCCATCCATCCAAAGTGGCTGTGGTGAAAGCCGAGATAGAGAAGTTGTGCATAGCTGGCTTCATCTATCCCATTGTATACACAACTTGGGTTTCTAATCCTATTCCCATGAATAAAAAATAGGGTACCATTCATTTTTGCACAGACTTTCACGATCTCAATGGGGCATATCCCAAAGACAACTTCCCCACACCATTCATCGACCATATCATCGATGCATGCGCCGGACATGAGGCCTTCTCCTTCATGGATGGTTTTTTCAGATACAACCAAATCCAAATCTAGAAAGAAGACCATTACAAAATAGCATTCACAACCCCATGGGGCACATTCGCCTACCAAGTCATGCCCTTCGGTCTCAAAAATGCTGGAGCCACCTTCCAGTGTGCCATGACATATTATTTCCATGATTTAGTCCACATTATCTTGGTCTACTTGGACGATCTCACCGCTCGATCATGAAAGCAAGCACAACATATAGACAACTTGCGGCAAGTCTTTTTACATTGCCGCAAGTACAACATCCACCTAAACTCTCAAGTGTGTTTTTTGTGTGCCAGCAGGCCGTTTACTCAGATTTATTATCTCCCATAAAGGGATAACAGTAGATCCCATCAAAGTTCAGGCCATCCTTGATCTTCCTCCCCCAATAACTCAGCACCAACTACATATCCTACAAGGCAAGGCCAAATTCCTTTGCCGCTTTGTGCCAGAGTATGAAACAAAATCCTATGGATTCATCTGCTTGCTCTGCACAAAAATCCCCTTTGTTTGGGATCAGCAAGCACAAGAATCATTCAAGGCTCTCAAACAAGCCCTGGCTTCTGCATCATTACTATCACCACCAGATTTCACTCGAGACTTCATCCTTTATGTGTCGGCCTCAGAAAACACCATTGCTGGAGTCTTGGTCCAAGAATATGATGCTCGCCAAGAGCATGTGATTTACTACATTAGTCATAAGCTAACAGGACCTCCATTATGATATTCACCTAAGGAGAAACTAGCCCTAGCCATCGTCTTCTCAGCTCAAAAATTGCGCCACTACATCATTGCCAACCATACTCGAGTAGTGGCAGATTCAAACCCAATGCGGTACCTCTTAAGCCACTACCTTCTACAAGGTCGACCAACCAAGTGGGTAGTTGTCCTCCAAGAGTTTGACCTAGAGTTTGTGTCCCCAAAAAGCACAAAGGCGCTTGCACTGGCTACACTCATGACCGATCTGCCCCCATTAACCGCATCATCACCCCCCACGGATGATCTCCCTGATGACTTCCTATTCGTCATATCTACTAATGACCCATGGTATGGAGACATCCTTCTTTATTTACGAATGCAAAAGTTCCCAGTGCACTTCAATCGTGAGGATAAGCGATGCATTCAACATCAAGCCATTCGCTACTTGCTGATTGGAGATGTTCTGTGTCATCGAGGCATTGATACCATCCTACATCGCTACCTCACCTGTGACGAGGAAGAGACCATCCTCAACTATAGTCATAGCAGAGCTTGTGGTGGTCACCTTTAAGGCCTAGCAACCACCCAAAATATTCTACGTGTCGGTTATTTCTGGCCCTCCATCTTTGTTGACTGCATAGAGGCAGTCAAACATTGTCGCAGCTATCAGCTCTTTGGCCCAAAGGCAAGAACCCCCCCCCCCCCCCCCCCCGCACCATTACATCTCGTATTCACAGTCGGCCCCTTTTGCAAATGGGAAATCGACTTCGTGACCATCAACCTTGTTTTGACTAATGGCCACAAGTGCATTATCCTGGCAGTCGATTACTTCACCAAGTGGGCTGAAGCCATGCCCACATTTGATTGCAAAGCTTAAACTGCAGCACGTTTCTTCTTCAACCATGTCATTACACGGTTTGGTGTCCCCAAACAATTAGTCTCTGATCATGGGGTACACTTCGAAGATGTCGTATGGGCTGAATTATCAACCATGTTGAAATTCGAACAACAGTACTCTTCTTCCTACTACCCCCAAGGCAATGGCCAAATTGAAGCAGTTAACAAAATCATCAAAACAATGCTTCAACGAATGGTAGGAAATCACAAAACTAACCGGCATCACATGCTATTCTCTGCCCTATGGGCTTATCACACATCCACAAAAACCGCAACCAGTTTCACCCCTTTCTGCCTAGTACATGGTGTTGAATCAATGCTCCCTATAGAGTGTCGAATCCCATCTCTCTGCCTCATGGTGGAACTCCTTCCTGATACTTCACCTTTAGAAGAACAACTCCTCCAACTTGAGCAAACCATAGAAGACCATCGAGCTTCCCTCCAAGCCATCAAAGCAGAAAAAATGATCAAAGGTCCAATATGACTCCCATGTCCACCATTGCACCTTCAGCGAAGGTGATATGGTCTTAGTCTACAACCAACCAAACGATAAATTTGGCAAAGGCAAGTTCGAATCAATGTGGTATGGCCCATACGTCATCCACCGTTGCCTTGAAAAAGGGGCATACACCCTCATTGACTCTGATGGACAACTTTTGGAGAACCCCTGCAATGGGCTCTACCTCAAGAAATTCTACGCTTAACATCACCAATGAGTCACTTCATTTTTTGTTTGCTATTTTTCAACATTTTTTAGCAAAAATCAAAGGCAACACCATCAGCTGCTAGTCAAAAGTTACCCAGAACCTATTCGAGACACCTCTCACACCTTCGGGATCAAAATTTTTCATCTAGTTTTGAAACCATTGTCTCATGTTTAAGAAGTCAATTTCAGGACCATTTCCCACAAGTCACCTTGACTCACGAGCCATGACATGACGATGTGAGTGTCTACGAACCGGTACTCGTATCACACTGCCCGACCGCTACTCATACAAGCTGTCAAGATACCACCCGTTAAGGATTGGACTATAATTTAACTTTTTGTATTTACAATTGTCTTTTTCACCACCCCTTATGCGGACATCTGGACCATCATCCACAAAACCCTTTTTTTTTCTTCCATGTATTTGACATAGAAGTGTCCTCGGGATGCTTCCCATTAAGAAATGTAATTTTACCATTTATTTTGTATTTTTAACACATAGATTGTCTTTTATTTTTACCGCACCTTACGCAGACCTCTGGACCACTGTCCACAAAATGATTTCTTTTCTTGCACATATTTGGCATATAAATGCCTCCGGACTTGTACTCACATCGCATGTGGTCAATTTCATCCACCACAACACACACACACACACACGCTATTTTGACCTTTGTCCGAGAGCCACCTCAGTTTGCATGCCTCTACTGCACCATCTCGCAGGCCTCTACCGTGATCTCTCCCACACATGTATTGGTATGTTTGGAAGCCTTTTGCTTCGTCCATAATGCATGGATGACCTGTGGACCTCTGTCCACCGTCCTGACATGGGGGCACCGCTCATGCCACCATCGGTTGACCTCATTAGAGTTTCGTTTAAGCTCTTTTCTGACTCCTTAAAACAATGAAAAGACGTCGAGCGTAGCTGCTTCCTTTCCCACTCGCTAAAGTATAGGAAAGGGCATCTACATCATCTCGTTTACCTCCTTTTGCATACCATGTAGACCATTTCATGAAAAGGACCTCCTTAGCACACTCAAGCCAAGACCATTCCCATCTGCATACTTTTGTGCTTTCTTAGGCAGAGGGGCTGCACTTTATGAAAAAGCTCACCACCGGTTGTCGTTAAGCTCTTTTTCAGCCATCTCAACAAGAAAAGACCATCGAGCAAACTTGGTTTCGTTCATGCTCATAAAAGTATTTGAATGACCGTCCAGTCAGTGTAGGTTTAACCTTTTCCAGCGTGATTGGACTACCAATGGTAAAGAAGTCTCTCATCCCCTCTAGCATGGGTGAGCTCTCCTATGTATACTTTTATCCTTTTTCAGAAACAAGAGACTACCAACAAAAAAGAGCCCCCACTGGAGTCTTCTTCGTGCTTTAAGACTCTCTAAAATTGAAAGCACCATCGAGCATTTACCTTCTCGAGCTCGCCAAAAATCCATGAGATCATACCACAACAATGTCTCTAGACACCACCCCACAGAAAATAGTTTGGCATCATTCCCACATTGGGTCGCCTTTGTTTAGAGTACTCTACAATGTGTCTTCCTTGGATCCCATCAGTATCAAAACTATCCTCCTCCTCCAAGCATTTCCTATCTACACTGACATTCCCGGTATTACAGTTATGATCCCATTCCCATGAGTTAAGTTTCATTTACTGCCTGGTCCGCCCTACCGTCATACTCTGAACGAAGGAAGTTTGAGTCTCCCACTCCCCCCCTGCCCATGTTCAGTTTTTCCCTTCCCTCCGCCCCCCCCTCCAAATTCAGTGATTTAATCCACATATTGCTTCACATCTTTCAGTTATCCCTTGCACTCTTGGTCAAGGAAACATCATCGCCTTGACTAGGGGTAGGTCTCCCTCTGTCAACACCAACACACATATTCCATAGGATAGATCCATAAGTCCCTGTACCTTGGTGTCATTGACATCATTGATGAGTTCCTTGGACCACTTGAGAGGAGTCCTTAGTGGCTCTCGGGATGGTTGTTTCTCACGTGCTCGACTTCAACTCCATCATCACACTGTTGATATTCGTACAAGGTTTGTTCCACACAGTACTTGGTCGAAGACCCTAGATGTCACCTGAATCTAGCACATTGGTGAGTACACTCGAGGGATATAAATAGGTTATGTCCCTTGTGATTTTCGGGTTGTGTTGGAGATAGTGATCAGAAGCCCCAGCAGTGCTTCAATATACCTTTATGATTGATGCAACATACTTGTACCACAGTGACTCTAACTCTCAATCAGCGAGTCCACATAGCTATGTACCAGATCCAGTGGACCATCAGTCATAAAGATGTAGCATTCCATGAGAATGCCATGGGTCCAATGTACCAGATCAGTATTGTATTCAGCCTCACATGAGAGGCAACCAGCATTGTAACATCAGTTGTATATGATCGGCTCTTGTATTTTAGAGCATAGATCAAATGATTCTTTTGAGATTGTCACAATCATGGGAATTCCTGCCTTGTCCATATACATGTCACACATTTATTGTATCGCACCCATTGATGGGAACCAAATTATTACAAAAACCAAAAGCCACTATGCCCCAGCCCCGGAAGCACCACCGCTCGACAACAAATCCTATTATGTCCATCGGCCATACATTGAGATCCTACCCTCACACATCAAGGGGAAATCTGTTAACCCAAAAATACCCCACATAGATGTCAATGGCCTACACCACCCAAGGACACCATCTCACAACACTCATTTCACTCCATAAGACCTTCCATGACCTTCAATTTGACCCCCACAACTCCAAAAGAGCCCAAGGATGAAGAAAAGGGATAAAAACCCCAAAAAAGGAGCCCAAAATAGACCCCCAGGAGCTAAAGCCCTAAAAAATGGGATAAAACCCTGAAAGGGGCTAAAGTTAGGGAAGAAGGGGATAAAGGCCCAAAAAAGGGGCTAAAGCCTTCACCAATGGCTTAAAACCTTAAAACCCCTTGGAAAAACTATATAAGGAGGGTGGGGGGTCACTCTCAAAACACTCCTCACTTGCCTATTGTTATGCTTCCCGTGGATGCTTTGAGACCACTTGCTCTCAAACCACCCACTCTCCCTCTCCTTCATCTCCATTTCTCCAAGCCATTGCTCCCCAACCAAGAGAGAGGTGCTCCCATGAGCTAGGGCATGGTG
>LPNX010157040.1:40804-89541 GCA_001517045.1 Pseudotsuga menziesii
CTTTCTATGCAGGTTTATTTGCTTATTTTGTTTTCTAATCAATATTTCCATTTGCAGGTTTTCCATTAACTTTGTTTGTAGGTTGTTTTCATGATAGTATAGGTTTATTTTGCAGGTTTTGGAGGTGGAACCCTAACCCACTATGTGCAGAGGGGTTCACAAGGGCTGCATCTCCATATTTCTTTCTATTATTTGCTCTTAGATGTAGTTTACAATAGCTGCCATTTACTTGTTCTAGTGTAGCTTAGCTTAGTTTCAATTCGCAGCTTTGTTTTAGTCATTTTTACTTCTGTTTTTTACTCTTTTCTAAGGGTAGGAACCTACCCTTGTGACCTATAGGCACAGGGGAGCCATTCTTACCCCTGTAGTGATGAGAAATTCTCACTACAGCATCCCTTTTTACCTTTGTATCACTTTGTGTTCTTCCCAAGATTTCGTTTTATTGTAAGCTTGCTATCGAGAGATGGAGGATTAAGGTGGTGGAGGCCTTGGTGGAGGACTTGGATTCTCCGGTTTGTAGATTTGCCGACATAGGTTGTCACTTGTGTAATCTCTAATTTGATTAATAGAAATATATTTTCCTGTCCAATCATGTGCATTTGAATGTGAATATTGAATCCATGGATATGTTTAATTTCTTATGCATTGTTGATTATATATGCTGGAGTAGATCTAACACCTTATTATATAGCATGCTTGTCTTGTTTATTGTTGTTGAGAGCAAATTGTTAGCGCAAGAGGGATTGGAAAAAGCTCAACGGGGATCTACTTCAACCATCCATAATAACGTATGATTCAAGGTCCCTTAGTGTTAGATTTTTTGTTTCTCTTGCATATTGGGAAGGGATTGATTTCTTGTGTCTAGATTTGTGTTGTGGAACACCCCAAGCCATATGAATTTTCTCTCCATAACAACAATTTAAAAATTTGATGGAAAAATTTTGTTTCCAAATGTTATATGTGTAGAATAAATAGTGGCTTATTGTTGCACTATTACCACACATCCGAGGGCCATTGATGCAACATCATATTGTGTCATAGACATAAGCACTGGAAATAGCGATGCAGCTGGAATCCTTGCTGATCGGAGATGGTGGTGCGGGAATGATGCAAATTTAGTCGCAATTAGCTAATCTAAAGGTACAACTTCAGGACATCAAGAAGGGAAAAGAATCCCAAGAGGAATTGTGGTGCACAAGATGTAGAACGGATTGACACAACAAGGATAATTGTCCGTCGTACATGAACCATATCTTGTGAGGTACACCTAACCCATTGAGTACTCAAGGAATACCCTGGTGTTGAATATGCTAGACTAGAGGGCATCGAGATGAAGACTTTCTATACTTGCAGAATATTGTAAGTACCCTAGCTAGCCTTTTCTGTAAATTTTGTAAGTCAGTAGGACACGATGATAAAGATTAAAAATCATACTATCTCTTGAAGGAGAAGACAACCGACACCTACATAATGAAAAATGACAGGAAGATTCAGGTTGAACAAGTGCAAGCGCACCATCAGCCTGCATATTTCCCATAAAATAAGTATCAACCTCAATACCCGCCGAATCAGTATCCCCTATAGTAACCACACCCTCAGGAAAGGGGGGTGGAAATTTTAGAGGAAGACTCAGGAGGAGGATTTGGCAGAGGAAGAGGTCAAGTTGTATGCTATAATTGTTGGTAGTCGGGACATTATGATAGAGATTTCCACGATCCTACAAAGATGTGTTCATATTGCAAAGTGCATGACCAGAACGTGGAACAATGTTCCTAGATGATTGCAAAGTGGTAAGCTTAGGCCGTCGGAGTTACTAACCCCATGTAGAATCCAAATCCAAATCCTAACCTAAATTTTTAGATGATTGTTGCTGAGCTAAGAGAACCAAGTGTTTTTGTCATTACACGAGGAGGTGCTATGACTAGAACTGATCAGAATATACCATAGGAACTTCCGCAGGTGCGACCCATGATGTAGAAGAAAGTACCATTCGATGTTTAAAAACAAAATCAAGTGTTCTTGGATGTGCAACTGAAGTTTGTAGATCCAGAACAGCCATCGACCTCAGCTGTAGTCAAGGTGATGCCTGGACATTTCCAACAGATATTCTAGAAGAAGGATCGAAACAAGGTTATTAAGCTCAGGCCATTTTTGTCAATTTGTTTAGCATTGATCCATGATAAAGTTGTTGTTGTATATTTACAAGCGCTTATATAAGAAACCCTGTCACAAACCGAAAACAGAGTTAACCATGTTAAAAAGAAATTCAAAACTGGGTGCGATTTGAGAATGACTGCATAGATAGGAGACTACGACATGGAGTACATTATCCTAGATCTAGGGTTGGACATCAATATTTTGATGCGACAAACTTGGTAAAACATGGGAAAGCCGTGCTTGGACTAGTCCCCTATTGATTTGAGGCTTGCAAACCAGGAAAAGGTCCTACCAACTAGTAGGTTGAGTCAAGTTATTGTTGACATTGAGGGACTGCGCATGTTTGCATACTTTGAAGTTATCAACATTGTCAATGGTACAAACCCATATCCCGTGTTTATGGGGATAGATTGGGAAATAGATAACCAAACCATCATAAATTTTAAGAAAATAATCCTCTCATTCAAGGATGACAAGATGAGGGTAGATTCCCCCATTAATCCACTGGAGGGACAACGATTTGTCTAACCAGTATACAGTGAAGGACATGGTGATTATATAGACAATATCTATAATTCCAGCACCTTAAAATATTATTACGTCAATCCTACAGCAGATGGGAACCTGAGCTAGAGGAGTACTAGCTCATGCACATCAGATTTAGGAGAGGCATTGGAAAATTGGAAAAATAGATTGCTTGAGGTCTCTATCAGGAGATGCCCTAGAATTACCAGGTCTATGCAATGGGTGGAGAATCAATCGAGGGATTTACCCACATATGAGGGTTTACCTAATGTTGTGACCTTCCTAAGTAAGTTTGAAGGACTGGTAACAGAACTACATTGCTTGTCTGCATTAGACTATGTGCCAAAAGCTACACTCGCTAGATGGTGTGATACACATAATAAATCCATATCAGAATGGCCACAATGAAAAAGATTTTTGGAAGTTAGATTCGAGAAATAAATGGTAGTCTTGCATCAAAATTACATAGGACTATCAAACCCTAACGACCACCTTAATCAGTGTCGCACAACATTTGTAGAATACCCATGACATGAATGGGTTTTTCATTTCATACACACTTTGGAAATGGTACCCAGGAGCTGGTATACATCCATGGAGTTGCGACAAGGAAATTGGGATTGGGATGATGTGGTTAAACAATTTGTGCACACCTTTTCATTTTCTGATGAGTAGCCAACAGTTGATGATGTGCTTCAAACAATCAAGGAGAATATATATGCTGAAATCCCTGTCAAAGTGTCAAATTCACACCAGTGTAGCATGACCATCCAATAATGGATGGCTTGTTACAATCTAGCTTGACACCCAGATAATGATCCTACCAACATTAACATACCATAATCATAGGGTACGCATGAGGTGGAAGGAAGTGATATTTCGAGCGAACAGTTCCTCAAGCCACTAAAAATAAAGAGAGTTAACATTGCTTCACCGCAAAACCCGAAGTTTTCCAATATAGGAGATTATTGGGATGATGATATAGTTGCAAATATCATAGACTTACTGCATGAATTCCAGGATCTGTTCCCTACCAACTTCTCATAGATGAAGGGAACAGTAGGAGATCCGAGGGAATGAAAATTCTCCTGAAATGAGATGCAAAACGTGTTAAGAAGCGACCTTATAAGATAAATCCAAGGTATAAAGATAAGGTGAAAGCTGAGTTGGATCGCATGCTCAACGCAGGAATCATTGAACCGGTCGAAGAATTAGAATGGATCATCCCAATTTCGATTCAGGATAAGAAGACAATAGGTGAAGTTAGAATCTGTGTTAGCCTGAGGAAGCTGAATGATGCATGCCTGCACAGTCCATTCTCGACACCATTCACAAATGAAGTACTTGAAAGCGTCGGAGGAAAGGATATGTATTCATTCACTGATGGATTTTCTGGCTATCATCAGGTTATAATAATGAAGGAGGATCGACACAAAATGACCTTCATCATAGAATGGGGATATTATCAGTATATGGTAATGGCCTTCAGACTCAAGAATGCTCCTGCTATTTTTTCTAGAATTGTAGTCTCTTCTTTCAAATATTTTATACATAAATTTCTTCAAGTCTACTTTGAGGATGAGACTATGTTTGGTATAGTAAGATACCAAATTGAGAGTTTACACATGATGATGGAACGTTGTCTCCAGTATCTGATCACACTTAATTCAAAGAAATTTATTTTTTGCGCACCATATTATGTATTGTTAGGACATGTCGTGTGTCGCGACGGAATTTTGGCTGACCCAGCGAAAGTTGTGATTATCCTTGACTTACCATCGCTTACATCAGTCATGCAACTCAGATCAGTGCTAGGACACATAGGATATTATATAAAATTCATTAGAGGATATGCATAGATAACTACACCTATGGAGAAAATTTTGAAAAAAGATGAAAAGTTCCAGTCGACAGAAGCTTGTCAGGAAATTTTAGATAGGTTAAAGAACATTATGGCCACTACGCTAATACTAATATTTCTTGATTCGAATAAGCAATTCCACATTCATGTTGATGCATCATCTATCGTGCTCGGCATAGTATTGACACAATTATGAGAGTGAATGCTTGACCACTCTATTGCTTTTCCAGCATAAAATTGTCGACGACAGAGAAAAACTACACAACAACAGAGAGAGAGAGAGAGGGACTCTCCATGGTATATGCACCGTAGAAGTTTCGACACTACTTGTTGGCTGGACATTTTAAAATTTACACTGACCATTCGGCATTAAAATACCTTGTCAAAAAGCCATTGTTGGGGTGGATATTCATCGATGGCTCCTCATGTTTCATTAATTTGAATTTGAAGTCATTATTAAACCCGGTCAACTAAATATGGGGTCTAATCACTTGTCGAGGATAGAAAGTGGTGAAATTATTTGCGGTCACCATGGTTGATAAATTTTTTGAGGCTATCATTCAACTTTTGAGTACATGTTATGCTCCTAAAGGGTTCACCACTGCACAGAAGAAATAGTTGGTCGTGAAATCTGCTCATTATACGTTGATTGTGGGACAACTATACAAGATGGGCCCTGATGAAATATTGCATTGAGGTGTTTTCGACCATGAATGATAATGGGTAATGAGTGAAGAACATGCTGGTGTCGTAAGAGAGGAAACCATGTAAATTATATTGCAATTAAGCTTATTGTAGCCGACCATACATACGGATACTAAGAGCTTTTGCCGACACTGTGATATTTTCCAGAGAACAAGAAAACCATCGAGGCATGATGATATGTCGTTAGCATCGTAGATAAACCTACAAGCATTTGATAAATGGGTCGTTGACTTTGTTGTTCCTATCAGTACTCTAGGAAAACATATTCGTGCTTGTTATATTATCATAGCGATAGACTACTGAAAAAGTTGGGCTAAAGCCGAACCTATTAAAGATTGTACTGTTGAGACTATGATGAATATTTTATTTGAAAATGTGGTGACCATATTTGGCTACCCAAAAATCCTTCTAAGTGATCAAGGTACACATTTTGTTAACAAAATGATTAATGATCTTACTGCGGAATTTCAGATTCAACATAGGAAAATGACACTTTATCATCCTTAGGAGAATGGAACGGTTGAATCATTCAACAAGATTCTAGAGAATGCATTAACTAAAGTATGCAATGTGCACAGAGACCATTAGGATCAGAAAGTTTCAGCTATGCTATGGGAGTACCACATAACTTGTAAGCAATTGATAGGACACACTCCATTTAGACCGGTGTATGGAAAAAAAATTTTTGTGCTGATGGAATATATTGTGCCAAGCTTAAGGATTTCTATGCTAACTAAAATGATAGATGTGGATGATGTCGAGCAGAGACTGTTGCACCTTGCTAAAATGGAGGAAGAATGCTTTGTCATAGTATTTCATCAAAACATAGAAAAACAAAGGAAGAAAGTATGGAATGATCTCCATATTAGAACTAAGAATTTGGAAGTTAGAGGACTTGTTTTGTTGTATGAAAAGAAATTTTTGAAGCATCCATTGAAATTGAAGACGCATTGGCTAGGGACATATGTGGTCACACAAATCACTGATGGAGGCGCAGTGAAAGTTAACATGCTGGAAGGGATACCAGTCGTAGGAATGATAAACAACAGTCGATTGAAGCCTTACCACGATGGTTGCGATACATAATAGAGTAGGAGTACAAAAAAAAAGAGAAAAGGAAACTATTTTTGTCGCATGCCTATGACCGGGCTATGAAAATCACAATAAGAGCCAAATGGACAGTTGTGCACCATTAAGGCATGAATATCCAAGAATATTTAGGTGGTTATGATAGCAAAGCATCATTAATTTGACAAGTTTGAGGAAAATGGTGGTGTGCTTTTTGGTCCCATCTGTCATCCTTGCCATAACGGTCATGATAGGTACTTATCATTGATCAAGCGTGTGAGTTAATTCTAAAATGGATCGAAAGGGAATCCCATGTGATTGATAAGACATCAATATTCCATAGAATGATTACATGTAGGAAGAGCGCACACCTATAAATATAAGGCTTCATCATCAAGGTTCATTTTTACATGTAAGAGAGAAAGAGTGAACCAGATTCTGTAATTATGAGAGCCGAAGCTAATGGTCATTTCCATTTCTAGTACCAGTGATCAGTCTAACATTACCATCGCCTCGTTGTTCCCAATTGTGGAAGACATTACATCACCAGAGACACAATAAGTACAATAAGAACCATAAATGATGGTGCGACCACCACCCTAGATAGTTCCTTCTCCTGGTTGAGCCTCTAGTTCGGCCCCTACGTTGGCTTCTACTCAAAATCCAAAAATTGATATACCAGCTGTAGGTCCATGACCATTTGAGTGACCAATAGAAATCCCAGGCATGTCATGGCCCTAGGTAAGGATACCAAAGGAGAATCCTAGCCAGAAGTGGAAGGCCACTGAGGATGCACCGGTTTCTCCACCGTGAAGAGAAGCGAAACTTTCCACTGTAGAAGAGAGAAACCTACTACTGCCATATGTTTGACCAAGGAAGCTAAAGGCACCAAAAGAGAAGCTTCTGATGCGAGTGCGCTCCACTTTGGTTGAACCCTAGATCCTTGTTGGAGTGTCATTACTAATGAATATTTTTCTAAAGTTGGTGAAACCTAAATTTGAAGACAACGATACCTGCAAGCGAGAGGATATGGAACGAAACAAGTACACGAAAACTCTTCCAGCCGAGCTGACTATGCCCCAACTTGTAGTGTCGATGGAGTGGGATCAAGGTGTATAAATCCCAGGGGTACTTATCCTGCTTCCCATGATGCATTTTGGTCGAAGTATGCAGGTGAGAATATATGTGAGAAATATCATAGTCTGCTTCCATGGAGGATATTTATGGCTCGATAGACCATATTTTATTGATGTCGAGCTCATTTCATACATAACAGGTTTTTCATGTCAAGGACACAACCCTGCACCATATCTTCATGTGAAAAGGGATGCAACAAATATGAGGGATAAATATGATCTCATTTGCACCAATAAAGGATTCTTGATTTCCTCTATCAACAAAAACACAATGATGTTCACTGCAAAGATATTATCTTGCAAGTTCTTGCGCAATATGCGGCCCACTAAGTGCACCACCGAGATAGTGGAACTAGAGGAATAGTGTGCAACACGAGTGTTGTTCAATTGGTTGTAGTACTTACTAAATGAGCTGCAGGAAGATGTGGTGCAAGTGCAGGAGGAAATAAGACAAAATTCCACTATTCTTGGTTGCTGATTTTGATTTCCTTTATAGTTTGGTCATAACCACCGGATTACCAGCTACTATAAGTCCTAGTGTTCTTTCATGATGATAAATATAAGAACCTATGGAGGGAAAAGCAAAATAATATTTTCTAGAAGGACAATAACATAGAGTTCTTTCTGCATGTGTAGGAACTGAGAGAAGTAGTGCGACACTAGTATAGACTAGAAGCAGTGACATTCCAAAAGTATGCGTCATTCATAAAATTCCAGGCTGGTGTCCACCATATCATTCTGTAGCCACAACAGGACGTGGAGAAGCAATCCCACCAAACCCATTTTATGATTAAGGACCAGGATGTGGAAGGAGTCATCCAGGAATAGCCTAAAGAGTGGCACATTCCCAACGATGAAGAGATGGTCTAAGGGAATGCCCAAGGGAATGATGGGGGTGACACGCAAGGGAACCTGTTGCTGACTTCAGATGATGACAACAGTGATCAGGTATCTGATCAGGATGATTTAGAAGACACTCCCACTGATGAGGATGTGAAAACTTAGAAGAGGGCCCAGGAAGTGGCACAAAAAGATGAACAACATGAGCCACCACGCAAGAAGCACAAAGCAGATAAAATGGCTAATACTATCATCTTAGATGAGGAATACATTAGCTGGCTCACATACATTGTCATAGAAATAGAAAAGACCATCCTTAAGGGTCTAAGTAAACAAAATCTACAATTATCCAACAAACTCACCGAGCATGTCAATAACGTCATGGAGGCTATCAATGAAGTAAAGAGCATCGTCGAGGTTGATACATACGACATTGATCCTGGTGATACATTAGCCGTGCCCCTCTTATTTCTACTGCTCAAGATAGAATTAAAAATGCAAGCATTGGGAACAGGGACGCGAGAGTATGATGATGTTTTCCAAGCAATGGGGACATTGTCCCTATATTTTTCTAAACTAGAAATAATTGAAGTATATTTTGTTCAGCATGCAGTTGCAACTGAGATTAGGCTCAAAGAAAATGATATTTCTTATCAAGCTAAGAAGGAAACAAGGAAGGAGAAAGAGCGCAAATTACTTCTTAGGAAGAAGGAGGACAAGATTAAAGTGCAAGAATAAGGAAGGCTTACACTGGAGTCCTGCGGAAGAAGACCACGAAGAAGAAGATGCAGCCACAAAGGTCGCTCGACTATCCAAGATCGTGATTGATCTCAAAAAATAGGTGGAAGAGATTAAAGTGCAGAAATAACCAAGCAAACCTCTTGACGTGAAGGAAGATGGAAAGAAAACAACATCTAAGGCTGTTGAACGAATTAAGCAAGGACAAAAACTATGCACGGAAGCAATCGACGCAGTATCTGAGGTGTGGCAATTGTTGTTTAAAGATGAGGCCATGGAGAAAATCAAGGAAGATGCGTGAAAATATTACTTAACGATAAGCGCGGTTAAGGAAGACATAAAGAAGCTTCCGCTCAAAGAGAATTTTGCAAAGGTAGTTGAGTTGAAGAAACTACAGCAGCAAGTTGAAACTCTCTGTGACCAAGAGAAAAAAATAAATGAAGAAGTTACAACACAATAGACAAAGGGTGAATGAGCTACAAGGATCGTTCAGCCTGTACAACAAAATCTTGATCTTATCACTCAGTGGCTAGAAGAAGAATTGTCGAAACATATTAGTTCTGACCGTGTCGAACAATCGACGAGGAAAGAAGAAGAAGTAGTGCAATAGGTTTCCCGAGAAGAAGGCATTATGAAGGAATTTTGGGACAATGTTGGTCCCATGGCACAGCCAGTGCCATAAACATGAGACCTTCTTAGTGTCTCGGGATGAGCCACATGTGAGTGTTGGGGGCCTATTGGGACATGAAAGAGAACAAGGAAGAAGAAGAAGCGCAAGCAGGAGGCATGCAAAACAAGCGCGCGACAAGAAGGAAGAGGTAAAGGAAGGAAAGGAAGTGCAGAGGAAAGAAAGATGTGAGGAGGATCAATGCGACGAAGGAAAAGAGAATATATGGGAAGGTAGAAGAGTAAAGGCTAGGAAGAAACAAGTGAGGAAGATCATAGGTGCTCGATTCGGTGGAAGACTAAAGGACGATTTTTTTGGCCAGTTATGACCTATACAAAGGGACTAAAAGACGTTTTTGTGGCTAGTTATGGCCTGTGATAAATTTAATGGAGGACGATTTTGTGACTATGTATGGCCTATGATAAATGTAATAAAAGCTGCTTTTATGGCTATTTATGACTGTAAGAAATAATATGTACACATTCGACCCTAAACGATCTTGTAGAATATATAAATAGGAGGAACCCATTTTTTATAAGGGTTCGATCGGTTCGGCTCACTTCGTTCAGTTGCTGAAGCTAGGAAATAATTGAAGAAGTTTGATAATAGAGTTATATTAGGATGTCCAGCCATAGATCTACAACTATGTGTGCATACCATTTTGTAAGAGTCAGTATGCAGCTGAGTGTGCAGATAGTAGACTAGAAGAGCCGATCCAAGTTGTGTGCATATGAGTAGGAGTAGAAGAAATCATAAGAAAATAGAGAGCATGAGAGCAAGAAATATTTTGAGCTAAAAAGACATATCTCAAAATAGTCTGTAGTCAATTCATAGACTACAAGTTGCTATATATTTCTCATGCCAAATGAAGAGCACCTTGGTGTTTTTTCTTGGTTGGGTTTCCATGTTACATCTTGTGTCGAATGAATGTGCTTGTTGAATGATTGTGACTAGTTATTGGTTATGTTTCATTATTTGTACTTATTGTTTAAATGAATGTCGCAATATTGATAAAATAAGTTGAATGAATGAATGACTAAAGCATCATCAAAGAATTGTGTATTATTTCTTATTCATTTACTGTTAAGTTGCAATACAGTCGTTGTTAACACAAAAAATTGTTCACCTAGCTCTACATGGCCTAAACTTCATACGTACATAGTATTTCCACCATATTTCCCTTACTTTTGACCTTCACAACTGTATTTCCACCAAAAAAGTTCCAAAACATTAGCCTTTACTATGGTTTACCCTCATTCTCTTCCAAAAAGGGTTAAAAACACTAAAAAGGGGAAAAACCCCTAAAAAGGGTTCCAAAACCCTAAAAAGAGATAAGATAAAATAACCACAACAAAATACCATGGGTTAACCTTGGGTCAAAAAACCCTAAAACTTTACTATAAATACATTGTGAAGGTCTCCTCAAAAACAGTTTTCATAACCTTTTTCCATTGTGAGTATGCTCGGACACCTTTTTCTCTCAGGTATTCATGCACCTCTTTTCCACCACCCCATTTCCATACTAGTCCCACTTAGTAAATTGAGACACCCTCCATACCCACCTAGAAAACCAGCCTATGGAGAGGCACATCACTTTCGAGATGGCCATGGTGGCCCCTTCTCAAGAAAAAAGGTATAATATTTATTTTATTTTCATTTTGTTCTAGTTTATCCGTCGTATATATATTTTTTATTTTACTAATATTGTTTGTTGTCATAATTTTTTCCATTGAACTCTAACCTTTAGTCCCTTTGATGGAAGGGAGGTGCATTTGCATGTAGTTAGGGAGAAAACCCAGCTACAATTTTGGCAACCATACCGGGTTGATCCTTTTTGATCCTCTTGTTTTGGAGGTGTTTATTTTATTTTGAGTCTCATCTGTCACTGATCGGACCCTTAGGAGGGCGAACCGATTCTATCTGACACTTGTGCCTGCCCCTATCGGCCTTTGCCTACCTTATTTTTTAATGTTTTCCTGTTTCGGCCGACGTTGTTCCTTTTGGGCTAAAACTTGCAACCCAGTCACACCTTTAAAGATGAAAACCATGACCCGGGTTGCGAATTTACCCCCGTAATGTGCGGTTTCCCCCCAGGGAAAAGTCGCAGTTGTTTTTGCAATGAGAAGTGACCTAGCCGCCTATGTTTGGCATGTTTGAGCGACCTAATCACACTTGTCCAGCAGTCAAAAGAGACCTATCTGTTTCTAAACCCAGTTGTCTCTATTTTTCCTATCTGAATGACCCAGCAGCCACTGTTTGACTGTTGCATGCAATGTTTCTGTTTCTGTGTTAATTTATGCAATTTGCATTATGTTTTTTATTATTAAAAGTTGGAAATTAACATACTTATTTAGCCCCTCCTCCTCTACTCATTCATCACCCTTCGGGGTCTTCTGAGATATGATGGGGGGTTGAGTAAGTTTAGTAATAGGCACGCACTTTCTTATTGTTCACTTCCATTAAAAACAAGTCACCTTGGAAGCTACGGGGAGTGGAGATAATTGGGGGTCTCACGGCATTGGCATCCTTCTTGTTGAGCACCGAGCACTTGGGGTTTGACCTGTGGATCTATGGGTGGACTTGTTTCCATTTTTTTGAGAGCCTGGAACTCCCTCTTTGATGTGAAGGATATGAAGTTGGGGTACTCACACTACTGGTTTGCTAGCATCATATTCAGTCACCTTTTTTCAGAAGGCTTGTCTATCTTGCACGTTGTTTTGATTTTATTTTATCTTTTAGTTAATTTCTATGTGTCCATTTCACATTTGAAATCAAAAGTAACGATTTCATAAACAAGTGCACACAATCTCACTAAATAATCAACCAAACTCGGTTCATGACGCCGAGCAAAACCATAAAAGTAACCAACTTACTTAATAATATTTCAGTTTATGACATAACTCTCATCCGCAACACTTTGGGTAATACCACAGGAACCCTAAACTAGTTGGCCATCGAGAGGAATTTCTAAGCAAAGTGGGCATCAACCCCCACAGATTGAGTACATACACCCTTGTGAGGAAAAATCCAAAGCAATATCTTCTGGAAGTCTTTGTGGTTGGTTGACTACCTGTGAACCAATAGGAAGCCGATTTAAGCCTAGGTCCAAATTCATTACCAGTTACTACCATAAGCCATCATTGATCCACCACATTCCTCCTCATGATTTAGGGGGAACCCCCCTCATTTTGGGTCTTTAGACCGTCACCATTAAGGCTCTCCTTGACAACCCTCGTCACCTTCAGAAGGACACATAGCCTCTGATTCTGACTCAGATTCCTACCAGTATAAGACCAATCTGCTTACTACCCCATCTAACCCCATGGTTGGCATCCATCCTGGTCCCTTCCAAGGAGGGATAGTTAGCAGAGGACCCATGCCCCTGCCACCCATAATCACAAATATCCCCACTAGTGGGCCCACCACCACTACGCATGTTATTGTAGGTTCTCTACCCATTATTAGTGGCTCCACAATAGCTCCCTCGATCCCTACCATTCCACCCTTTATGACCAGGGGCAGTGTCCCTTCTGCTTTTGCGGCCACCCCACCAATCCCTACGGTGGGTGATCAGCTTTTTGTTCCCCCAGTCACACATGGAAACATTGGTCTTGTAAATCCTGGTACCATTGTCGGTCCTTCTCGAACCAACTTTAAATCGATCCTGCCATTTATGGCTCGTCTTAACTTACAAGACTTGGCCATATTGATGAATGACCCCATCATTCATCAACATCATTGGACTCCCATGCCAACCAAAATTCTTTAAGACATTCCAAAGTTTAAAGGAAAGGCAGGTGAGTACCCCCAAAATCATATTATGTCATTTAATTTATGGTGCTCATCAAACAACATTATAGATGATTCAATCAGATTGATTTTATTCCAACACACACTCACATGTGCTACGAAAAAATGGTATATCAAATTTCCCCAAACCTCTTACCCTAATTTCACTTCATTAGCCTTCATGTTCCTACTGTAATTCGAACTCCCTGTTAGATATGATGAGGGCATAGAAATCCTATTGTCATGTCATCATAATATTGCTAATCACATCATAGACCACATCCATGAGTGGCAGCAGTGACACATCCTATGTAAGATCCAACTGGATGACAGGATCTTCCTCGATTGGTTCTTGAAAACCTTTCTCTCTCCCATAGCCAAAGACATCACCTTCGAACATCCCCAATCTCAGGAGGAGGCCATATTAAAGGCCCAATAGTTCGATTTAATATACACCCAATATGGATACTTGTATACCATCATACCAAATGTTCCCTGTGCCTATAACTCTCATCGCGATATGCCAAAAGCATCCCATTTAATGGATGGGATCATCGGCTCTGTCATGTAACACCCCCAATACTATGCGACACCCCCTATGATGCCACCACCTCCAAGAAACACCCATAATGTTGTGCAACCAAACCACATTCCCGATTACTCATGGATGATGGATCAGTCCAGAGCCACATCCTCCTATGCACAACCCGAGCCAAATCAACACACCCATGAACTGACTTAGCCGACAGAATCGTATTCGAGCCTAATGACCAAATTTGTAGCCCATCCATCTCCTCTGGTCTACTATGCACCACCTGTGCAACCTTCTCCAGCTCCAGCGATGTCTCCTCATGTTTCCATGGGATAGGTTTTTTCCTAGCATAACCATCCCAACCATCCCACCCCCAAAAACCAAAAAGGGTAGGGTAATAGAAATAGAGGAAGGAACCAAGGTAATAATCGACAACAAGGAGGTAGCCAACAACCTAATCCTCCCAACAACACCAGCACTAACTAGTCAACGCAAAACCCCCAATATCCCAATCAACTAGGAAAGAACCCTCAGTTACTGACCAATCATCGATGTGCTTTGTGCAATGTTTATGGTCACTACACTCATGAATTCCCTCACATGGTTTACATTCAAAAACTTCTCCAAGATGAAGCTCAATGTGATACCATTGTGGCTTCCCAAGCTCAACCCAATCCAGCACCGCTAGGTACTCCACCCATGGTTTTCTAAAACCCATTACCTCTTCAAGGATGGGTTGCAACCACACCCTTTCCCCCACCTTCCCTCGCAGCTCTTGCAGCCTCCGTCGTGGATCCACCTATAGAAACTGGTATCCATCACCTGATGACACTGTTAACCAAAGAGGTGAACCTCTAGACTAGGTGCAACCAATATAGGTCGACCATAGAGACCACTGACCCATCATTGAAATCAACTTCTAACTCTTTTAGCATGTCCCTCCACTTACATACACCCCCCACGGTTGGGGCGGCTAGAGATCCACAGTTCCCTATGTGATGTATCGCCAACAATGTGACTGCTTGAGTTGCCTTAAATTATAGCATCGTTGAAGACTTGGCCAAATCACCTACGACCATATCCTTTCTAGAAGTGCTCAAGAATTTCTCGATGCAACGAAAAGCATTGTTATCCGCACTAGGTTCCATGCATCCCACTGATTCTAGATTAATCACGTTTTATTTGGATCACAAAGAACCAAGAATGCTATCCACCATTTCCTTCCATATTTAGGTCTCAATTTGGAATTTGGTTTTCCATCGATGCATTGTCGACAAAGGGGCATCCACCTATGTGATGTCAACTTTTTTTTGGCAGAAACTTGGGTCCCCCACTATCTAACCATTCATTACTTCCCTTCGTGCCTATGACAGTCGCTCTACAAAGGCCCAGGGAATTCTCCCGAATGTTCCTATTTCATTAGTTGGTAAAACAGTGTTGATTGACATAGAGGTTGTTAATGCCCAACTTGATTCTAATCTCCTTCTTGGATGTAGTTACATGTATGCCATAAGAGCTGTGGCATCCACCATATTTCGAATTATGATGCTTCCTCATGATGGGAAGATTGTGACGGTTGACCAATTGACTTACTATGATCCGCAAGGGCTGACCACACTGGACCATGTCATCCCCACCATCGATACTTCCATCGACAACATAGCCATCCCTTCCTTATGTGCAGTAGGCCCAATATTGTTTGTCGACAGGCCTATGAGGACCACTTTCCCATATTTACCTCCTCCACCAAAGCCGAATGACACAATAGATTTGTGTGTCCTCTCATCTAGTACCATTCCTCCCACACCATAATAGTAGTCGCAACCACAAACTCAATCACCTGGGAATTATTGGGGAACATTCTTGATCCATACAATTCCCTTCCTGTTTCCACCATCCGGTATTGTGAGTAAGCATGTTATGGCCACCCTCAACCTATCTAATTTTACGTTGGGGATTCCTGTGTGGTACCTTGACCCACCTACAATGCCTCCAATGCCCCAGGTAGTGTTGACTCACATCCAACCTATTGCAATGGATTCATGCCCTCCTGTCGGCCCACTAAAAATGTATGCCACTCCTACACCAGCCCCTCCTCCTCCAAAGAAGGCTAGGGGCAAAACCACCAAAGTTGCATTCGAGCCTCGTCCGACTCCACCTTCCACTTTGTGTGATGTCCAGGGTCATGCAATGCAAAAATGTCTAGAGATACCTATCCTTCACACACACATATATTCCATGGATACAAATGATGATACGCCAATAGTCATCATCCCAACTCAGCCAATCGTAAAAAGAAAGTATTTGAGGACAAACAATGTGTGTGCAATTTATAGACTGTATGGCCATTATTCTCACCATTTCCTATACTTGGCCGAGTTTTGGGTCATCTTCACAACCTTCAGAAACACTCTTGTGAATATGACATCACTGTCCTTGAGGAAATCCACCCTCTGGCTTCTTCCTCAGACACCAACAACTCCATTTACATGATCTCTACTACCAGTAGTCCTTCCTACAAGTTGGTTGCGATAGATCCACCTGATATATCCCGACACCTCTTCCGCGACGATGAAGAGATCGTTAAAAGAACCACTAGTTTTAACTCATTTCACTTAGCCCATGGTGTGGAGTCGGTTATTCTCATTGAATTCCATATTCCTCACACAAGTACTTTGCGCCAACTACAGAGTCTCCAAGGAAACTCCAATTTCCTTCATTGTAGGTCCTATACTTGAGTCGCTCACCATGCAGAACTTGGGGCATAGTTTTTATTTTTATTACGTCATTTTTTACCACAATTCGGTGACCCGTTCTAGTACTGTCTCCATGTCTAGTCACAGTGATTCCATTATAGAACTCTGTCTCACCATGTGCACGCGAGGGTGCAGTCCCACATCTGTACATGCACATAGTATGTCGCACGTATGATATAGCTACTACTATGCTATCATACCGTTAGGTCCCTAGGATTTCCTCAGAGGTCGAGGTATCTTCGTATCTCCCCAATATTTGATGCTCACTTATGGATCATCCTCTACAAGGATAGGAAGTTTCCACCATTATGCAAAAAGTTCCTAGGTCGAGAAACGACCTTCTAGACTGCTTCCCTCCCTACTAATTATTCAAACTATTTCCAGGAGCCACGTTGATTTGTGTGCCACCACACGAATCACACCTTGTATGTTGAGCTAGCTCCATACCCATAAGTCTCCATTTGGTCTAGTTTTTCCCTGTGCACCACTACACTAGGGGAAACATCACTAGCTGCTAGCCAAAGGCATTCAAAGTCTGATTTAGACACAGTTTGCACTATCGGGTTTGGTTTTGCGTCTTATTCCTTTTGACGAGACCCTTGTCTCGTGCTGTCACTATTATTTTCTGTGCCATTTCCCAGAAGTCACACTGATTGGCGTGCCATCATGCCAATCTTATTTTGTACATATTGGCATGTTCACGAGCCACCCACTCCATCCATATTCTACAGTCGATCATTTTTTACTGCAATCCATTGTCCCACAAGGGGGGCCCATTCGTGTTCTTCATTTTATGCCCATCGCCCATGTTCACAACATAACCTCTTTCCATATATCAGACACTTCCCCTTGCTTAATTGACCATTATGGAGTTTTTTTTAAGCTCTTTTCTAACTCTAAAAATAATGAAAAGCTTGCTGAGCATGCTTGCTTCCTTTCATGCTCGTTAAATTATTTGAAAGGGCATCTATGTAGTCTCATTTAACTCCTTTTTCAAACTGTGTAGACTATCATAAGAAAATGACCAACTTGCCGCACTCAGGCCATGAACGTTTCCCTTTACATCGTTTTATGCTTTCTCAAGCATTGGGACTAAACTTTACGAAAAATATCATCATGGGTTGTCTTTAATCTCTTTTCCATCCTTCTCATAAAGAAAAGAACAAACTTGGTTTTGTTCATACTCGTAAAAGTATTTGAATGATCATCAAGTCAGTATAGGTTTAACCTTTTTTCGTCCTAATTGGACTACCAACGGTAAACAAGTCTTCCTTCCCCCAAAGGTTGGGAGAGCTCTCATTTGTACATTTCTATCCTTTTTCGGACTTAAGAAACTAGATATGAAAAAGAGATCACACTGGAGTCTTCTTTTTGTTTTAAGACTCTCTAAACATGAAAACACCATTGAGCGTTTACTTTCTCAGGCTTGCTAAAAATCCACGAGATCGTGTCATAACGGTTTCTTTAGGTGCCACCCCATATATTATAGTTTGGTAGTTTCCCCCTCATTGGGTCGCCTTTGTTCAGATTATTCTGGGATGAGTCTCCATTGGACCCCCTGGATATCACTAGTCCAATTACCTCCCTCAGTATTTCCCATCTGTAGTTACATTCCCGGTATTACAGCTATGATCCTTCTGCCATGAGTCAATTTCATTCGCTGCCAGGTCATCCTTGCCATCGTACTCTAAAAAAAAGAAGTTTGAGTCCCTTGCACTTCCCCCTACCCCTGTTCCCCCATTCAGTATCTCAGTCCCCAAATTGATCCAAATTTTTTGTTATCCCCTTGCGCTTCTAGTCAATGACTCATCATTTCCTTGGTTAGTTGCAGGTCTCCCTCATTCGACGACACCGCATCTATTCTAGAGGATAGAACTAGAGGTCCTTATATCCTAGTTTCATCCACCTCATTGATGATTTCCTTGGACCACTTGAGAGGAGTCATTAGTGTGTCTTAGGATGGTTGTGTCTCACGTGCTTGATTTCAGCAACATCGTCGCACCATTGAGATTCGTACAGGTTATTGGTATGTTCATTATTTGGTCAAAGACCCTAATTGTCACCTTACTCTAGCACATTGGCGAGTTTGCGATGGGACCCAGGTTGTTTCTTGTCCCTTATGATTTACGAGTTGCGTTGGTGACATTTTTCGGAAGCCCCCATATTGTTCTTCCATGTATCTCTAGTGCTTGATGCTGCATATTGTACCACATAGATTTTGCCTCTCCGTCATTGAGTCCATGTACATGTAGACTTCCAAGTCCAGCAAATCGTCAGTTGTGATGATATCATATTCCATGAGAATGTCATTGTTCCTATATATCAGTTCTTCAAATCAATATTGTATTCAACCTCCTATTAAGGCCACCATTATGTAACTTCATTTGTATATGTATTGCTCAGCTCCAGTGTTTTTTAGTCTTGATTCAATTATTTATTCTTTTGAGATTGTTACAAGCATGGGTATGCCCACCTTGTCCATATACATGTCACATATTCTTTGTATCTCACCCATTGATGGGAATGATTAATAAAAAGTGAAAAGCCACCATGGTTCGAATGAGGAAGCTCCACTTCTTTGCAAGTCTCTCCATGTATCTCCACAATTCCTATGATCCTATGATGTCCATTGGCCATGCGATAAGCTCCTGCCCTCACACATTAGGGGGCAATCTGTTAACAAAAAAAAATGTTCACCTAGCTCTACATGGCCTAAACTTCATATATACATCATATTTCCACAATATTTCCCTTGCTTTTTACTGTCACAACCATATTTCCACCAAAAAAGGTCTAAAACATTAGTATTTACTATGGTTTATGCTCATTCTCTTCCAAAAAGGGTTCCAAAACCCTAAAAAAGAGATAAGATAAAAAACCACAACAAAATACCATGGGTCAAAAAATACCATGGGTTAACCTTGGGTCAAAAGACCCTAAAAATTTACTATAAATACATTGTGAAGGTGTCCTCAAAAATATTTTTCATAACCTTTTTCCATTGTGAGTACATTGGGACACTTTTCACTTTGAGGTATTCACTCACCTCTTTGCCACCAGCCCGTTGCCATACCATTCCCACTTAGTACATCGAGACACCCTTCATACCCACCTGGAGAACCAGCCTATGGAGAGGTAGATCACTTCCGAGATGGCCATGGTGGCCAATTTTAAAGAAAAAGGGTATAATATTTACTTTATTTGCAGTTTGTTCTATTTTAGCCCTCGTATAATTTTTTTTTATGTTACTAATCTTGTTTGGTGTCTTAAGTTTTTCCATTGAACTCTACCCTTGTGTCCCTTTGATAGAAGGGAGTTTATTCTGCACGTAGTTAGGGTGAAAAGCCGGATACAATCGCGCCACTGTCTTTTATTGTTAAGGAAGCATTTGTGTCACATAGTTGCACTAGTTGTTAAGGGAAGTCTGTGTTGGACATTGATTGTGTCGCACTGTTCTGTCGCTGTCGAGTTAGTAAAAAGACTCCAACCTTCAGACTCTATGGAGCTCCTTGGCTACACGCCAGGGGACTGTAATCCCTTGCCGACTGTGGAAACATAGTTATGGCAGTTACACATTAAGATATCTCGGACGAGACCGCGCCTACCTCGCAGGTGTTGCCGATTGAGCTTGCTCTGTCGGGCCAATGTCTTTGAGTGTTTTGTTGGTCTTGTGGGTTTGTTGAACCTAAGTTATCGGGAGTGGGGAAAAGTTAACCAACACAAATATAGTTAGGACTAGGTCCAAAAGTCTAGGATTAAAACCTAGACAAGCAAACCCAATATCTTAATGATTTCAAACATTAAGATCAGCTTGGCAAGGGCTACTACAGAGTTGATGACACAAATGTACTCTCCATATTGATTTAACTGTAAATGATCCAAATTTAAAATAAACAATTTAAAAAAATTATCAAAAATAACTTCTAAGAAGACAAGAACAAATAACTTCTAACTTTTTCATTACACTTAACTTGTGGCCTATCAATATTTATAGTCTTAATTTTAACCTTGACCAACTTTATCTATAAATAACTTTGTCATTCCTTGTTTTATGTAATCAATATTATACTATTATACTAGAGAGAAACAAGTTAAATAACTGTACTAATATATTTTAACATTCGATTTAAAAAAAAAACCTTTTACATAAAAAACAATCACTATAAAAATCCTTCCATTAACTCAGAGTGCGCTTCTCATTTGAGTGACTTTTTCATCGAAAACCTTCTACATCACAAAATCAATCACTATAAAAAAATCCTTCCATGCACTCAGAGTGCTCTTCTCACTTGAGTGATTTTTTATCCAAAAACGCGTAGATTCATGAAACCGTTTTCATATATTAAATGAAGTAATTTGGTGCCAGAATTGACAAAGCTATGGCCTACGATTAAAGTTGACATTTGGTTTTGTAAATGAAAGGCAGCCGCCTCCATTGTAGAAATTTCAGAAAATGTTGGAGCAATCGACGACTATCATGACCCATCCAATGCATGAGTTCTTGATTGATAGTTACATTCAGACAGTGACCACCATAGAATTCAGGGTCTTGTAACAGAGAACACCAAAGTAGACTGACTCTGCGAAATTTGCGTAAGCGATTGCTCAAGGTCGTCTAAAGCCAATTCACTGTACTTGGTAGTACTCCCACATCTTCAACGAAAATTCTAGATCGAAAGCTGTGGCCTACTGCTGAAATTGACCTTTGGTTTGAAAGCGAATGCCAGCCGCCTCCATTGTAGAATTTAAAAAAAATGGAGCTGTCAAATGGCCCTCTGGACTGTATCAATGACTGTCAGGACGAATGCAATCCATGAGTCGGTGATCCATAGTGACATTTCGGGGCCTTTTAACGCCAAGCATGAACAGCGTGGTAGATAATTTTTTGGTTGGCAACGCTGACTCTACCTTTTATTTTCAGTTTTTTTAATATTTTTTAATTAAAAACACACACACATATATATATATATATATATATATATATATATATATATATATATACACACGGTTATNTAAACTTAATCAGAAATTCTTTTGGTTGAAAGTCGTTTTTAGAATTTGCATGCGTCTCCGTATCATTGTACCAAGAACGTGAAACCCAACTCTCATTCAATCACTGATGTGTGAATTACTTTCACATTAGATATTTTAAGTCTTAAACTCTCGTTCAAGACTATGTTTCAATCGCGAAGTGGTGTTTCTTCAACGATATCAAGAGTTTGATTTCATCAAATCTTAGTATGTCTTTGCCAAAACCATGATACACCTTCACAAGATTACCTAGTACTTGAAATCAATGGAATGAGTACCTTTGTTCCAAATAATTTTATTTATTCTCATGGTGTATTTTGATGGTTTATATTTCCTGCATTTAGAGTTTGCTTCAATGGTGCATATATATGCTTTAATATAATTGTTTTGATATGTTATGGTAAATATGGTAGATGGTACAATCATTTATGGATGTTTCAATCTGTACTTATGAGTTATTTCAATTTCACATAACCTTAAGTCTTGGAAATGCACGTCAAGTGAAACCTTCCTTGTTACCAAGGATTGAAATGATGGTTGTAGACTACAACTTCTTTGTGGAACACCTATGTGGTCCATGTTCTATTCTTTCAAGCCAAAAAATGGTTAAGTTCATAAGACAAAAGCATAAGATTTGAGGGATCATGACAACACTCATGAAGAAGGTTCTTAAGGGTTGATTCGATGAGAAAACCAGACATTTTGCAAAGGATAACATTACACCACTAATTCGATGTACCATGCAATAATTTAATACCTAGATAGTGTATGGTGAATTGTATCTGAGGTATGTAATTTCTCACAGACTTGTGAAAAAGAACCTACTAAAGGGTTGTGTAATCCATTGTAGCAGATTAAACTAAGACTATAATAAATTCAACCAAGACTATAATAAATTAAACCCAATGATCAAGCATGCATGCAACAAATAATATAAAACTACCCATGAAATAAAGATCAAGCATATAAAGAATGTTGTATTGTATTAACATAAAGAATGAGGTATAATGAGACACCTTGGTACTGTTTGTGGATGGTGGACAACATCTTAAACTGATCCAAGAGGGTGTTCTTCAATGTCCTTTTCAACCCAAATCTCCAACCTAGTGACTACTTGGAAATCCCACAGTGGTGAACGAAGAAGAAAAATAGTTATCTTACTTCTTAGTGGAACTTTGGTAGTAACATGTAGGTATGATTGATGTCTATATGAAAATGGTGACCATGGGGGATGTATTTATAGGAAATATCACGGACCAAACTGAGATCTAGTTCAAATGTGGATCCTCTCCATCTCATTAATGACTTAGAGGTTGGGGTTCGGAGGACCAAATCAATGGTTAGTTTTGACCTTAATTGTTGTGTTTGGTAAACTTTTAGCCACTACTTTCCTTTGGAAAGCATGCAATCATGAATTGAAATTAAAAAATATTTTTGGACCAGATCACGGGTTTTAGGAAAAAGGAATGACCCAGGACGTGGGTTTCGAACGAAAATACTTCACTTGTTTCATATGGTCAAATTTTGACTTGTCTTTCATTTTTTGATAATTTTGATAAGGTCATATGGATGACTGAGATAGAAATGGGGCTAATATATCCAATGATGATTATGATGGTGATGCAACTCATGACAAGGTAAGTGAGAAAAATTAGGTTGTTAGTAAATTGCAATTTAATGTGTGAGGTCAAGATCCCATCATATGTTTGAAATATGTCATAACTCCCCCTTTCATTCTATAGGAAAATCAAGAGCACTATGGATGAGAAACTAGGACTACTTAAGAGAACGGATCCCCCAACCAAGGGGGATACAAAGGCTTGTATCGAAAAACAAATTGATGAAAGAGGTGAGGTGTATAAAACATCAAATATAAATTAGGAGCATGTCACCATCATCATATCAATGTATCAATACAATCTGTGATCAAGATCAAGTAGGTTCTAATCAATAATTTAAGGATTATTGGGTATAATATATCATGAGGGTTAAAGAGGCACCCAATACAAGTAATAAATATGGTCCAACCATGATTGATATGAATGACATGAGTAGGAATGATAACATCCCATTGGGATGACTAATCACATTATTTGAATCTATGTTGAAACTAGACGGGCTGAAGGTATGGAAGGAGTAACAATGAGACAACCCCTCACAAGTTTCTCAATTTGCTAAAAGACTTGCTCAAATATTGTAACTTTAAAAAATATTCTAGATGTATTTTATTGTTGTAATTTATTGGAGATGTTTTATTCCTTCGTTGGGATGCTACTATTGTATTCGGTCATCATAGAGTAATGAGGTAAAGCATTCGTTGTAAGTTGGGTCAATAGAACCCTCCAGAATATCATATTATATTGTTTTGTGACTTCCTAGGTGAAGTCAACCGAGTAAGTTTGCTGGGGCCGACATGTTATGGAAAACGTAAAGTGGAAGATAGAGTATAAATAGAGGAGGCATGTTCTTCATTTAAAACACAAACACACACACACACACACTTGTGTATATCACATACGAGAGAGAGAGAGAGAGAGAGAGAGAGAGAGAGAGAGAGAGAGAGAGATCCGCAAGGAGAAGGAACACCTGTTTGGGATTTTATCTTTGTACTTTTGAATTAATTCACGCAATTGTAAACAAATTTTAAAGGTATGTTGGAATTAAACCACTCAGTTGTATGTGGTCCAATTCCCTCCACATATTTGAGTGGTTATGAATATTATGTTACATTTATTGATGAATATTCAAGAAAGACATGGATACATTTCTTAAAAACAAACGATGAAGTAGTTGAAAAAATCAAGGAATTCAAAGCCTTGATAGAGAATCATTCAGAAATAAGAATCAAGACACTTAGAATAGAAAATGGTGGAGAATATACTTCAAAATTGTTTGAAGCCTTTTGTAAAGAAGATGGAATCAAGAGGGAACTAACTAGTCCCTACAATCCTCAACAGAATGGTGTTTCGGAAAGAAAGAATAAGACCATTATTGAAGCAATGAATATAATGATACATGATCAAGATCTTCCTATGCATCTATGGGATGAATCAGTAAGAACACTAGTTTATGTACAAAATAGACTATCCCATAGTGCCCTTGGATTCAAGACTCCAAAAAAAATGTTCACAGGAAATCAAATTGAAGTGATCCATCTCAAAGATATTTAGTTTCCTAGTATATGTTCACATTCCAAAAGAAAAGAGAACCAAGTTGGACCCTTCTAGAAAGAAGGGAATATTTGTTGGATAGTGTGAAGTGCCCAAATCCCTTAGAATATACATTCTAGGATTCCATCACATGGAGATTAGTAGGGATGTAGCATTTGACAAAGAAGAAGCTATGAAGATATCCAGAAGTGCCAACATGAAAAAGTATATGAAGAAGTTGTACCTCCCATAAATGTAGAAGTTGCACCCTCCCCTAAAAATATAACATCAAAGGACCATGATATGCTAGAACCTCAAGAACCTCCTACTATGAATATATCATGAAAGATAAATCCTGCTTTGGTAAGGAAAATTATACAAGAAGAAGAGAAGTATGGAGCTCAAGAAGGATCCACAAGAGTAGGAAAGAGATCAAAGTCACTTTCTAGTTGTGTATCTTTGATGTGTGATCTTGTAGATCAAGAACCTACAACCTATGAAGAACCTATAAAGAAGAGAGAACGGATAGAAGCAATGTTGGAAGAATACCAATCAATAATGAAGAATGATGTTTGGCATATATTTCCCAAACCAAAAGGAAAGAGTGTGGTATCTTCCAAGTGGATCTACAAGATAAAGCATGCAGCTGATGTAAGTATTGAGAAATACAAGACAAGGTTTGTGGCTAGAGGATTCTCTCAAAAAGAGGGAATTGATTATGAAGAGAAATTTGTGCCAGTATAAAGGTACACTTTCATTATAACCATCATGGAAGTTGCATACATAATGAATTAGAGTTTACACCATATGGATGTGAACACAACATTCCTGAATCGTGTTATTGAGGAAGAAGTGTACATAGAACAACCACAAGGATTTGAATTTGAAGACATACAGAATCATGTATGTAATTTCAACAAGGATCTGTATGGATTGAAACAAGGTCCTGGATCTTGGTATGGAAGGATAGATAGCTTCTTGACGATCTTGGGATTTAACAAAATTAAAGCTCAACCTAACCTTTACTTTAAGGTTATGGATGATGAACCTATCATATTATTGATGTATGTGGATGACTTATTTATCACAAGGAATGAGAAACATATTGTAGAGGGAAAGAACAAGCTCATTGAAGAATTTGAGGTGAAATACTTTGGATTGATGCACTGTTTTCTAGATCTAGAAGTATGGCTGACACGGGGACTTCACTTAGTGAACCTCTCACATAGCACATGCGATCGTGGGATATTAAAGAATACCCTTAATTTTGATAGATATTGACCCAAACTCTTTTTTTTGAAACCCCCTCCCAATACTTAAAACCTCCTCCCCACCCCTTATTATAGCTCAATCCTTATAAACCACCCTACTCAGCCCCACCTTAAACCCCTCATCCCCCCAATACATGCAATATATTGGTTCAATTTTCGATAATTTTAAAACCCACAATATGAACTAACATGATAGTATATTGGTCAACAAGTGAAGCCCCCATGATGGCAGAGCCCAGAAGGAATATTTCTCAACCAAGGAAAGTATGATGTGGAAATATTAAAAATATTTGATATGTTTGATTGTAAAGCCATGGACACACCCATGGATACCAACCTGAAGTTGTTACCTAATGAATAATCAGAGTACGTGGATGTGACTTAATACAGACATATTATTTGTTCATTGATGTATCTGACAAATACTAGGCCATATATATTCTTTGTTGTGAACACCATGAGTCAGTATCTAGTTAAACCTAGATGTGTTCACCTGATAGCTTCAAACCATGTGATGATTTACCTGAAAGGTACGATAGAATTTGTTCTATACTATGTTGGAGATCATGACTATAGATTGTATGGTTATACAGATGGATATTAGGATGGATGTGCTTCATACAGGAAGAGTACCTCAAGTGGATGTTATTGTCTGGGATCCACCATGATCTCATGGTTTAGCAGGAAGCAATCCATTGTTGCTCTGAGCACAATTGAAGTAGAGTATGTAGCAGCTTGTTCTGCTAGTTGTGAATCCATATGGATTCGTAAGTTGATGTCATGTCTGTTTGACCTAGATTTGGATACCATGGTGATTCTATGTGAAAACCAGAGTTGTATAAAGATGTTAGAGAACTTAGTGTTCAATGACAAATAAAAGAACATATAAATCCTATATTTTTACATATGGATTATGGTATAGAAGGGAGCTATAAAGTTGTAGTATGTGAGTGTCGATGAGCAATTTGTTGATGTGTTTACCAAGTCTCTGTGTCGAGAAAAGTTTGAATACTTCCACGACAAGATTGGTGTTGTTTGAAAGGACCTTCCTCAGAAGGAGGAATAGTGATGATGAAGTTATAAACCTTCCTTGTAAGGAGGAATAATGATAATGATTTTATAAAAATTCCTCGTAAGGAGGAACAATGATGATGATGATATAGACCTTCCTCGTAAGGAGGAATAATGATGATGATGTTATAGACCCTCCTCGAAAGGGGGGGAAGGGTGATGATGTTGCAATGGGATTGTATCATCCCTGGACATTACTCCTAAAGTGATCGAAATACTTCTATATCCATGAATTTGTAGAATTGCATTATCATTGGACTTATACTCTAAAGTGATAGGGATTGATTATCCCATAATTGGGTCTGTAGACGGTTGTCTCCATGAAGTGGTAGGATTGCATCATCCTTGGACTTATGTCTTAAAGTGATAGGGATTGATCTTCCCATAATTGGATCTGTAGACTCTTGTATCCGTGACGTGGAAGGATTGCATCATCCTTGGACTTATGTCCTAAAGTGATAGGGATTAATCACCCATAATTGGATACACTAACTTTTTGTTTTCATGTTGTACGATTGCATCATCCTTGTACTTATGTCCTAATGTGATAGGGGTTGATCATCCTGTAGTTGGATCATGTGAGTTGTAGGTTATGTTGTTGTTGATGATGATGTTGTTGATCAAAATATCAAGTGTTGTTGTAGATGATTGAGTGATTGAGTGTTGTATAAGATTAAGATCAAAGATGAAGACTTAGTGTTGTAGAAGACGATGTTCCAGTACTGAAGATATTGAATATTTTCTAGTAACTATTCCAGTTATTGATGATTGTTGAAAAATTCCAATGACGTATAGATGTATCACCTTGATGTTGTTGAAGATTCTCTCTTTCCTTCCTCCTACAGTTGATGTTGTTGCTGTCATTAGAATACCCTTCTCGTTGAGGGAGAGTGTTGAAATATTGTAACTTTGAAGAATATTCTAAATGTATTTTATTGTTGTAATCTATCAGAGATGTTTTATTCCTCTATTGGGATGTTGCTATTGTATTTGGTCATCATAGAGTCATGAGGTAAAACCTCCGTTGTAAGTCAGGTCAATAGAACCCTCTAGAATATAATATTATATTGTTTTGTGTCTTCCTAAGTGAAGTCGGCCCAGTAATTTTGTTGGGTATGACCTCTTAGGGACCGATTCAAGTGGAATATATAGTATAACTAGAGGAGGTGTGTTCCTCATTTAAAACAAACACACACACACACACTTATGTATAGCGCATAGGGGAGAGAGAGAGAGAGAGAGAGAGAGAGAGAGAGAGATCTGCGAGGAGAAGGAGCACTTGTTTAGGGTTTTATCTTTGAACTTTTGATACATCTATATAAAGGAATTTTTGTTGGGTTTTCTTCCCCTATAGAGTTTTCCTAGATAAATTTGTTTCTATATTGTGATTGTGTTTCTTTCAGCAATCTTGCATATGTTATTTTTATTCAATTGAATTGAATACTAATGATATCCATCTAGAATATGGAATCTTAAGAAGACTAAGCCAAATAGGTCCACAAACTATAGCTAAAATTGGATCAATATCACCAACACAACCTGAACATTACAAGAAGCATAAAATTAAGGGCTTCCAAAATAAACTCTAGAAAAAGATGGAATCATGAATGTCTAGGGTGTTCAACCAAACTAGATAAGGTAATCAACATAGTGTATGATTTTAAATGATGTGATGATGGGATGAAGTCAAGCACATGAGAACAAACAAATCGAAGGGGAATAAGGTATTCCCTCATTTGGTCGAAGGGAACCCATCAATGATGCTTATGGAGCCAAGGTACATAATGACACTATGTTGATATCATCTAGAATACATTTTTTGATATTGATATAGGGTGACTTCCTAAAAACAAAACGGTGATGGTTATTTTTTAACAACATGAGGTATGTCACTAGCTTATGTAGTGAAAGGGGAATAATACACCAGAGAGGGATATAGGTTTATTGAGTGATGGGATCAAATTTCCTTTATTGAGAGCATGAGGGCATGTCGATTGAACTGGAAGCATGTGTGAACGTATCGATAGTATCACGGGAGGGGCATAATGAGGATAACCAGGGGACATAGTTATAATGGGGATGTTAACAGAGTCAAAAGAGATGTATTGAGGTCAACTCAGAGAGATGATGATATCAGTACAAATAAATTCTTGACACATCATAGAACTCTCTGAATACATGTGACTAGGAATGAGATCATATGCAATTTGTAGTAGTGCCGAAGAACATTATGTGAATGGTTTCCCAAGTACATAGGTACATGAGAAAAGAGAGTTATTATGATATTTGAAAGGATTTATATAATGAATATCCATGTTTCTCAATATGGGAATAGTTCAATTGATGTGTATTTAAATTTTGGATCATGAAAGTAGTTCAACAAAGGTTTTCTTCGTTATGTTTCTGCAGTAAAATTGTAGAAATGGTCTCCTCTCATAAGTTAGTATATATGCAAAATTAATTTGGATTGGTAAATAATAATTAATATAAGTGCATGAGAAATATAAAATTTAATAGACTCGAAGGAATCATGTGTAGGGGGGTTCCATTTAAACTTAACATCCTTCTTCCTTATCTAATTTAGAGTTTTGATAATAGTAACAAAATCAAGAATGAAGTGTCTTAGGAAATTTATATCCCCAAATAAATATTGAATCTCCTTCTTGTTGGTTGGTGGTAGGAAAGGGAATACATTTGATTGCAATCACCTTTTTGGTTTCAATTTGACACTTCCATGAGAGAGAATGTGACCCAAAATCTTCTGACTTCAATAACACAAAAAAATGGTTTTCTTAGGATTTAGGGATATTCCAAATTTGCGGCATCTAAGGAGTACTTTTCTAAGGTGATCAAAGTGACTAATTTATTCTTTGGAGAATACTGTAAGGTCATTGAAGTAGAAAACAATAATATTACCCATTAATCCTTTGAAATCAATTACCATGGCACGTTGAAAGGTACTTCCAAGATTAGTCAAATTAGAAGGCATTTTGTTGCATGCATATGTGCCCCAATGATTAATGAAGGTAGTTAAATTGAAAATAGAGTATAATTTGAGGGCTACCTAGTTGTATATCAATAAATCATCAAGAGGGACATCATTTGGACACCAAAAACCTATAGTAGGATATCCTCCATGGGTGGGACATGCTAGTTGTCTTTTAAAAACAACCGAATTAGGTATAAAAAATCGACACACAAATGAATATCCCCAGTTTTATTTATGCTTGGAACCATATTGTATATCCATTGTGAATAATGAATCAGATAAATGAATCATGAGGTTTCAATTTTATCTAATTATGCCTTTATTGTATGTTCTAATGTGGGGTTGGTATTCCGCTATTTATTCTTATAAAGTTTTAAATAAGGGATTAATGGTATGGAATGAGTTATTTCATCCATACTGAAATCCTTAATATTGTTGTATGGTGAAAAAAGGTATTTGAACGCTAAAAAAGGTTATTTTAACTAGATGGTGAATCAAATAACACTATTCCTTATATAAACCATCTTTGGATCTTCTTTTTTTCCTATATTTTTAAGGGTATTTTGTTTCACCTTACCAACATATTCACTATTAACACTAGGTGCAGATGTAGAGGCATCATTGGAATAAAACATGGCTTCTATCATAGACAACCTAGGTAGTATTTTATTGATTTTTGTTGGATGATACTCTTAGTTTCCTCTTCTATCTCATGACAAGTGTACAATTCTTAAAATTCCCTCTTTATTTGGAGGAATCTACATACTTGTCTATCGGAATTGAAGACTTTTCAATCATCAACATTAGCACACAATGTGGACCTTTTTAAGATTTGGACTCTTATATCCTCAATGGACCTTACAACATATAAATCAAAGCATGAGCAATATAGGGCCAAAGTATACACTATATGGTTCGCAACCCAAGAGAGGGATTTAATGTTGAAATATAATATCTTTTCCATAAGTTATTTAACCTTTCAAAATTATTTATTGAGGTGAGGGTTGTGAACATAATATTTTTCCCTAACTTGGTTCACAACCAAGTCTGAATCAACACTCTCCAGTGGGTGATGAATTCCTAAGTCTAAGACACTCGGGATGCCTTGAACTACTGATTCATATTTAGCCATATTGTTGGTGTTAGGAAATTCTAATTGAAAAGAGAAAGGTATTTCCTTTCCCTTGGGATCCTAATAGAAAATCCATTATTGTATTTGGAAGCATCAAATTCCATTCCATTAAATCACTCCATATTTTTTCGAATAGGGAATATAGATTCCTTCTTTAGTTAATATAGTATAAGCACCCATCCTCATGTCTTGAAAAGAAATATTGCTTGTGTTGTATGGAGAAGGTACAACATGCTCTAAATATTTTGGCTCCCCTCTAAGGACAACTTCCACACCTTTATGAAGAAAGCTGAAGTGGGTCCCTTTCATGAAGTGACAACCTTATTTGACTTTGGTGGACCACTATCTCCTTAAAATCATGCCATATTCTTTAGATATGTCTTCTAAAATCACATGTATAAGCATGCTACTTTAGATATATCTTCTACAATCACATATATAAGCATGCTTACATTAGTAGCTTGGTCAAAGGAAATGTATAGGTCCTTGATGTAATTGATTATTTCTACAATTAATGAATCCAAATCAAATAAGTCTTTACAAGGACCTATGTACTCAATACTCAACTTCCTTATAACTCGAATAGGAATGGCATTGTGCCTATATCTCATGTCATTGACACAATTTTGGAGCATATACTCAAAAATATTTACCGAGAAATAGAAAGGAGGATAGCATGGATCTTAATTAATGCCATAATATGCCTTCTTTGGATGAGAGGAAACCTCTTTTGAAGGAAAATCTATTTCCTCTAATAATGGAGGAGGAGGAGGATCTTATAGGACACATGAAGGTTTTCAAATTTGGTGGGTGTCCTTAAAGAATCTAGTAATTCCATATGGGATGGAACCTTCCGTAGATATTCAATTATGTTGTAAGGTCCTAGTATTAGAAATCGTAGTGGAAGTTGCTTATTAGATGGGTTTATTTTTTTTAGAACCCAAGGGAATATGTTCTTGGTATGTGAAGGAGATACCCCAATTATGGGATATTTTTTATTACTAGTTCCTTTAGGAATATTTGTGGCCTTATCCCCTCCTTGCAAAGTTGATTTAAAGGTTTGATTCCTAGTCTCAACAACAAAATACCCAAAAGAGGAAGAGTTGTCATCAGAGGGAGAAACCTCTTGTATGTTGAATTGGTCATTTTGAGACGTGGAGGAAAGTTTTTATAAATTATGGTAAAAGGACCTTATCCTTGTACAATTTGATCATATAGATCTAGATACTAAACAAGATACCAATATTGTGAAATAGATCAACAATCAATCAAATTAATTTAAAATTTATGCTAAATATTAATGGTTACACAAAAAAGAGAAGTACAAAACATGAGAGTATGTTACATTACGTAGAACTTCAATGAATGAAGGTGAAGAATATACACAATAGGGAAAAGTGAATTTGGGAAGGAGGCATTTGAATTTCTCATACAATGATTGAAAGGTTAGTAAGGCTTACCTAGATCTAGAGACCCTTATTTAGACTTGCACACTATCCAGGATTGAGTTTAACTAAATTATGACTTCCCTAAGTGCACTTATTTCCCAACATTCTAGGAGAAAATAAATGCAATTGATAGAAGGAAAATTCATGAGGTGCACATCGCCAAAAAACCTCAAGGATGGTGGAACTGTCTCATAATATCTAAAAAAGAGGCGCATGGATTCCTTGAACAATGAAGTAAATTTTCTAGATTCAGTCCATAACTAAAAATTGCAATGTGGAACCATAAAATCAAGTGAAATAAGCCCTAATTGAAGGAATTCTCCCTCATATCCCAAAATAGACTCCATGAGTTGTAAAAAAGGAAAATAAGATAGTTTGGGACAATTAGAGTTTTTATGTAATCTCTAGTGTGACTAAGGTCTCCAAATTGAATGTGATTTGTCCCACTAGATTCATGAAATTATAGTCTATGTCGCTAGGTAGGAGAATCAAGATAAGGAAAGGGTTAATATACCCTACATAAGCCAAACTAGGTGAAATAAATGCAAAAACTGGGTCACCGTAATTTCTAGCCATGTTAGGTACCCATGTACACAATATTTTTTAAAAATGAGTAAGAGGGAAAAACCACAAAGGAAAATCCATCCCCCCCATAAAAGAGAATGTAAATGAGAAGGATAAAAGAACCTACTCATAATGAATCTTCAATTTCAAGGAAATTTGTACCTTCCTGAAGTGCTTCTTGATGAAAGGATTTGTGAATATCCCTACAAAATTTTGTGAGCTTTTCCTTATATTGAAGTGCATGTGAGCCCATTCATGAGATCCAAAAACTTTAAGTGCTTGAATGATGGTTCTTGACCACTCCTTTCTTTGAATGGAGGAAAACACTTAAATCTTTTGTGCAAAACTTACTGAATTGTACGAGCAAAAAATGTAGATATGAAGTATGAAGAGACAATATGGATTCCTTCTTCAATGAGAGTTTGATTTGGGACAAGTTATCTCATACACTTTAATGAAAAGGCCCTTAAGTCGAGGTTATAGCAGATGCTCCTCTTAAAGGATCTCAAATATCCGTTTATAGCAGAGGTCACTAGCAGAGGCATGCGACCAAAGGTTGTAGAGAAATTTCGTATTTGATGTATTCTAACCAACATGCACTGGTGTGTCTCTAAACACAACACATCGAGACTAACAAAAAAAAACATGTTGCATTGTGAGAAAAACATCAGTGAAAAAAATATAGAATAAGCGTGAGAATTTTCTAAGACCACTGCAGTGCGTTTTTTTAAGTGTAACACACTTGGGTGGTATGTTTCAAACAACACACCATACTATATTTAAAAAAAATCCATCGTAGTGCGTCTTGGGAAACCTAACACACTCGTGTTTTACATTTCGAAGAATGCATCATGTGTTACGTAATAACCAATGTTCTGGTGCATCTAATATAAATTAACACACCAGCTTGTTTTTATTAAAAAGCATTATATTTTATGTAAAACCCTAAACATGGGTCGTTAATTAGTCATGACTCATAAATGTGCCGATGAATGTAATATCACCTAAAGCACCAGTTTGTATCTGTTTGAAAATAAAAAATGTTAAATTTGGTTTAAAAACCTAGAGGTGGTGTAGTTTAAATACATGACACCAATGTGTCCTAGTTTCAAGCGCACTAAAATAGCGTTTAATAAAAACATTATCACATCGTCAAACTCATTTTTACCTCTCTACAATGATTCTAAGACATACGCACTGGTGCCATTCATAACCCACCTAGACACACTTCCACCTATGTTCATTCCACCTACTGTTGACACGTTTCTCATTCTTATTGGATGGTAACTTGAGTTTGAATTTGTGAAACGGTGGGAAAAAAATCAAATTCTCCATAAATAGATAGGATGCCTCCCTGACACAAGGTTCAACAGGGAAATTCATTCTTACTTGATAATTTAAATTTTTTAGCAGATAAATTTTTGAAATTAACCAATAATTTCCCATTTTCATTAAAAAAAATAAAAAATTGCGTGGTGTGTTTGAGTAGCTCAACTCGCTTTGGAACTCAATGCACTATAAATTGTTACAGGGTGCACCTACTCCGGGGTGAGCTGAGAGGATCGATAGCACCACATAACATGTACACCATGATTTCGTAGCACACTTCCATAACATAAACAATGTTTTAAAAATTATAAAATCATAATTGGTGCATTCATTACTCATAAGAGCACCACGTAAAATGTGTGCTACCCCTTTGAAGTGCACCTCCATGACATAAACAATATTTTAAAAATTATAAAATAATAATCGGTGCTTTCATTAATCATAAGTGAACCTGAAACTTGTGTGCTACACTTTTGCATCGCGTCACCATAACATAAATTGTATTTTTAAATTATAAAATCATAATTGATACGTTCATCACTCATAAGTGCACCGGATAACCTGTGTGTTACACTTTCATAGCGCACCACCATAACACAAACTGTATTTTTTAAATTAAAAAGTCATAATTGGTGCAGTCATTACTCATAAGCGTACCAAAATTACGTTTCACTTACGTGCATCGAACGCATTAGTAAATATTAAAAAAAAAATTGAAAGCATTGCGTTAGTGCACATAAAAACGTGAGTTGAAAAAGTATGAATGCACCGATAACTCAAATTTAAAATTTTCGCTAGAACTAAATTTTATAATTCATCGATGCTCCTATTTCTCATAAGTGTACTAGTATTAGGTTCTTGGACCTATTGTAGGCATGTTGTTGACACATTCCTTAACAATTATAAAATGAAATAAACTATGATGCTTCTAGATAAATCAAAAACACCGCTTACGGTGTGCTTACTTTTTATTGAAGCACTAACTATTAAACATAAAAAATTTATTGTACCATAGAAAATGATAATTCAACAATGCTCCTAGTGCAAAAAAATGCATCGGTAATTGGTTCTCTGATGTTCCACATGAACACCATGAACACAAATTTTAAAATGCATTGGTTCATGTGTATTATAATGCACCAAATTGATAACAAAATTTTAAATTTATAGAAATATGATAGAGATGCATTGTGTTAGTTTAGCGCACTGAAATTGATGCTTAAAAAGTAAAAGTGCACCGTTGGAGGTGTGTCAGTTTTATATTGGCACATTGTGAGTAAATTTTTTGCAAAAATATTAATTTTTTATTTTAGTAAATATAATTCTCATGTGATGGTTTTATATGTATTTTGATGAGACTAATTGATGCTATATGTGAAACATAAGCATCAATACCACAAGGCCAAGAAGCAGCAAGAATCACAAGTTGACCGGTATAACTTTCAAAGAGAGTGGGAGGCCGAGGAGAGGGAGAGATATTTATACCCTCATCCCATTACTCCACCTATGAGACACCTCTAAGATTTGTAATCCTCCCCAAGTTCTATGGGGATGAAATATCACTCAAAGGGAAGAGTACATTCCTCACCCAATTGATTGCATGTTGGGATCATCAAATGTAGGAATTTTGAGTTGGTCTCGATCTATGGTTTGAACCAAGTGAGGAGGAAATATAATTTATTACTAAGCTCTCTAGAAGAAGAGAGGGATTTTCTCAATTTCGTGAGGTCCTATATGGATTGGTAGCATCAACTAAGCTTTTATACATTCATATATATGTCGATCACAACATCATTGACCTTGCGCAGCTTTATGTCAGCAGTGGGAAGTTTTCCATTGTTTCTTTTGGTAGAAAGGAAGTGAGGTACCTCTCTTTGTTGGTGAAAACCATCACACATATCACTAGTGATGGGAAATGAATTTTATTCTCTCTATTATATTATGTTGATTATTTAGTGCAAGCACCTAGATGTGTTAGGTGGTATGCTGTTTTTTTCGACAGTTTTTTTATGCTCTTAGTTAATGTCGTGCGTATATTGGTGGGAGGGAGAATTTACCTTTCATTTCAGAGTTTTTTTTTTCTATTTTTTTAGATATTTTTGTCCACCATGCCATCTTTTGATTGCCACCCTCCTAAGTTCCAATCAAATTGCTATATTAAATTCACGTTTAAAGACATTTTCTAATTATTAATGTGTACTATCTATTTTACAGATGTTGGGACATTTGATGGTGATGTGCCATCTCCTCCGACTCATGATGAGGGGAATATGGATTTGGATGATCGGAATAAGGTTCCCCATTTAGATAGACCTACCCTTCAACACATGCAAGGTGAGAGGTACCGACTGGATGTGACACACAAGTTGGGTATGTTGTTGACAGATAGAGGGGCTCGTCCTGTACCGGTGAATTGCATTGTGAGGAATCCTCACTGCGCATAGTTGTGGAGGATGATTCCTTGTGATACGAGGAACATGATCAAACACGTTCTTGGTTATTTCAATATTTTAGATGGTGTCCCTGATGGTATTTTATCGCCAAATGAGAGCATAGATCCTCATCCTCGTAGTCCACCTCCTTCTGCATTAGTTGCTTCGACTAGTGATGTAGTCTCCACATCCCATGCACATCCTAATCCTCAACCTTCACCTCCTCATCCTCCACCTTCAACATCTCATCTACCTCCTCCTCCAATTCCATCAACTCTTTCATCATATTCTCTACGCCTACTTAACCTTCCTACTTATCCTAATTCATAATGTCCTCTACTCCTACTCAATCGACCTACTGGTCCTATTGATCGGCCCGACCATCCACCATTTCTTTCTCCATATCACTCTATTATATAGGTTGTCAGAGGGGGTCTTACAATTCATCTTGATGGAGCTGCCCATGCTTCTCTAGTTCGTTCTCATTTATATTTGGCATATTGTATCATCACTTTGATGTTATATATATATATATATATATATATATATATATATATATATANGTTTGTTAAATGGTGAAAATGATAATGGTGATGGTATGTTTATGTTTGTTAGGTGTTGGAAATCATGACGATGAACATATGATTATGTAAAAAAACTTTGTACTATCCAAAATGCGGGTATTTAAATCGATAACTATTTTAGTCAACAAAAAACATCACAATTTAAATTTTAAATTGTGTTATAAAACAAGTTTTTTTTATGAGGTAACAAGTTTTCAAAGCATTACAAAGTTTTCAATGCTTTCAAGATTTTGGCATCCTTTTGACCATTTTTCATACTAAATAATTCTTGATTTGAGAATAAATTACAAGATATAGTTAAGACTCATAAATATAACATATGAACTATCACTACAAGACAAGTCAATATTTTAGAGCTTTATAAAGAAAGTTCGTGGGTTTTTAATTTTGGCCAAAATCTTAACATTCTTTTGGCCATTTTACATTTAAATAAATCCAAGCTAATTTTTGTAGACAAATTGAAGTATGGTTTTATATACAAGTTGATGCATAAATGGTTAGAAAATGGATTTAGAAATATTTTTGGTTGTTAGGTCATCATAAATGTGAAAATATGGATTGGACTAATGGTCATTAAAAATGTGGAAAAATGTTTCAAGTAATTTAATATACGTTAAATTTTTTATTTTACATAATATAATTGAATTAAAAATATCATCGAATTAAATTATGTTTTGAATTTTGAATTTTTAAGAGATTAAGTTGTGGAAACTCTATGATTTATGATTGTTTGTGTATGATTTGTCCAGAGATGATTTTAAGGAACCATACTTATTTAAAAGTGTGTAAATGTTGGTGAATATTACCAATTCTTAAAATGTCAACTATAAAATGATTGGCGATATTTTTCAAAAAATATTTTAATTTCCATGGATTTTATATCGTTTATATAATAATTTGGCGATTTTCAGGGTCAAAAAGTTTTACCCCATCAAAATTGGGCGAAACAAGGCTTCAAAAAATGCAAAATGGCAAATCTTTTTTAGGAGAAAACATGGGAAAATAGCCCACTGGGCTAAAATTCGCCCCTAAAATTATCCCTGAATTTGTCATAGTATCAATATGTTTATAGTTTTTGTATAGCTTGTCATAGTATTATGCTTATGTAATAGTATGTTTATATTTTTTGTTTTCTTATTGTTCTCATATTATTTGTATGGATATTATATTTTGTTGTAATTTTCTTAATAATATAGTAAAAATTGTCATAATATAATACTTATATAGTATTATTATTTTGATGCAACTTAATTATTCAAATGATAAACATAAATGAATAATTTTTTTATAAGTGTAACACAAAATCATAACAAAAAGTCAAGTATTACCATGTAATATTATTACATTATATGAATATGAACATCACAAAAAATGTAAATATGAACATGAATATGACCTATTAATGTATCATTCAAGTTTTTTATTTTGTTGACAATTACTCACTTTACAATGGTGAATATCAAAGCTCTAATAGCTAGAAGAAAAACAAATACTTAATTAAAAGAACACCCTTTTCTGTCAATTGTAAACCAAAAAGTTGCATTCTCCAAACTTATTATTATTAATAATGATCTTCATTATTTAATATAACGGTATTCCACCTTAAAGGAACACATTTTATACCCTTTAAAACATTTTGGTGAAGGAACACTTAACTACAGTGAGTTGGCTAGAATGCATATGGCTCTTTCTTGCTAAAATTTTAGTTGAGTCAATTGAAAGGAGATCTGTATCTTCACATATCCTTATGTAATACCTTGATTTTGACTCCTTGCATGTATGAACTCAAGTTGTGTAAATGTTGTAAATATGTTAATGATGTTGATATTGATTTGATGATCTAGTTGAGGATTTTATGACAATGTTATTAATATTGATATTACGTTGAGTTGATGATATCAATTGTATGTAAAACATGATAATGATATCTTGATATTAATAATGTCATTAATATTGTAATGATGATATCGACTTGACGTTATTTGACATCTTTTTGAGGTCGATAATTATGGTGATGTTGATTTGATCTAAGTGATGATCTTGGGATATGAAATTGATTTGATGATATTAATGATATTGGGGACATCGATTACAAATGATTGAAATAACATATGGTGTTAGCTATTGACATGATTAACATGTATGATAATTGAATGTCAATAGTAAATTGATTATGAAAAATTGGATGAAGGTTCAATTAATGTGATAGAATTAATGAATATCTTCATTTTGGATTGTATTGTATATGGGAACCATTTAAGGTTGTGCTAATAAATATTAGTTGAATAGTTCAATGATCCTTCATGGTGTAACTTGAATGACAAAAATGAGAATTGGTTATGATTAATGCATAGTTAAAATAATTTGTTTGTGGATTCTCAAAGATAGTGCTCAAAGTTTTGCAATTATTTGCAATATTGATAGTGATGTACTCTTCCATTAAATGAAATTGGAGAAGATGATGGAAATGATTTTGTACCTTGGAATCAATTGCTAATTGTTGTGATGCATCTTATAATTATTTATTTGCAATTTATGTTTTGGATATGAATATGCATATTCCAATTATTGAGATGAATATGCATATTGCAAATATAAGATTTAAAAAATTTTTGTTATCTTTAATTTATTATGTCATAATTGTAAAGGATATAAACATTTAAGTCTTTCCATATTTTTGTATGCCTTAACGGTAGCTGTGTATCTAAGTATATAAAATATACAATATAAATTTCTAAGAATAATCTAATCATTATATTGACCCTATTATTCAAAAGAGAATAGTTAAAATTGTAACAAACAATAAATATGATTGACATCAATGATAATTTGCACTCTAATTAGGTGATTCTGATCCAGTTGTAAGAATATAATAAATTAAATGATAAAACCCAAACTACAACAAACTAAATGGAAAGCAATAAATATCATCTCTGACTATGGCGAATGGCATACAATGATTCCATACAATCACAAATTACTTGATAGACATGAAGCATATTTCAATACATCACATTGGTTGTTAACTGACTCAAACTATTTAAACACTGTATCTAGTAATATGCATCTATCCATTTCCACCACAATACCATGAAAAATAAACAATATAATTAGACAATCAAAGGTAACAATAAAAAAATGATATCTCAATCTGTAATTCTTGAAATAAAACATGTACATATCACTCTTCGTTGCCATCGGCTCAAGTTGCTTATACACTTATGTATTGAACCAAAAACAATTGTTTAAACAATGCATCTAGTAATCAAATTTCCATTTTGTTATTATTGAATAAGTAGTCCTATGACTGGGGTATGAGGTCACCAACATACTAGGTTTATAGAAATACTATAACAAGATCTATTTCAATACATATCAAACTTATGTATTATCAAATATTGAAACAAAGTTCTATGGATAGAAGAAGCATAGCTTATTTTGAAGGTTGATCCTAGCCTCAACTTCTTCCAGAGGACTCCCTCGATCTACTGCTCCAATTCATGCGAAATACAAACTACCCTTCTCAAATAACTTTTAGATATTATATATTAGAGACATCATCAAAGAATAGGATTGAAAATTTATGTAAAATCACAATTATTAACAAAACGCATTGATAACCGAAAAATGCACATCAAATATTTGGAAGGAAAGAAGTTTGTTTATTTATAAAAGTTTAAAAAAGTATATTCACCTCATCCTGATATGATATTCTTGAAACTTGGTTCCATGTCGTCTTTCTCCTCTTCTCTAAGGGGAAATCCTCCAACATAACTCTATCTCTAGAATGGTCCTCCCATTTATGTAGCCCCTCTCATATTTTTATGGTCAATTGAGAGGGGAGGTTATGAGGCTATGTCAGTTGGGGAAGGTGGGGTTGTTTCCATATTGACCCCATGACCTCATAATTAGTTTTTTTTTAAATGTTTTTTTAAGAGACACGTGAGTGTAAAAGGATCAAATTGTGTGTAACAAGGGATTTTCCTAGAGGAAATTCATGCATGGAACGTTTTAAGATAAAATGTGAGTTTACTATGGACAACTCGCATGTAACACATGATTTGTTAGATTGGTAGTTATGTGTATTTTCTAAACTCATAATAAAGAAGTATAAAAAATAGAGTAATCATTAGGTAATCCAAACCAAATCATTCTATACCCACAAGGATCTTCAATCCAACTTGTCGGTTTGTGTGAAGAAACAATTTGTATCATAATTCAAATGGAGAGCTGTCGTTTAGATATATAAAATATGCCACCTAATGTGTAAGATCAGAGCGAAATGATACATGAATTGGAGTCATTCAAAGAAGTACTTGTAACAACAAAATAAGAGGTCATTTTACAATATCATTACTGAGAGGATTCCATGTTCAACAATACGGAACACTAGCTTCGTTATAAGATACATATACATCATTTGATATGGGATACAAGGCCATGAATGATTTACAAAGTGGACTACAACCACGTGAGTACAAAAAATGATCTTCAAAACTAGAGTTGTGTCACAAAGCGTGGCACCATATTGCATAGCTTCGGTTTTATAAGCTAAAAACCCAAGGTTTGTGTCCAAATCTAAATATGAGTATGAATCCTGACCATGTGAATAAATTAGTTGAAGGTCAAAAATGGAGGATACTGTTGGATTATCAGTTAAAAAGGGTGAATCGATAACCAACGCAAGGGAGACCACCAGAATGGAAAGTGGATCTCGAGGTACTATCCAAAAATCTAAGTTTTTGTCCTGAAGTAACATTAGATGGTACTAATAGAAAACCATTTATGAGAAGGAAGGAATTGATGAATCCTTCAGTAGCTCACATGAGTAAACTGGTAGACTACATGATGTAAGATGACATAGATCGATCTCAAACATGGCAAAGAAAAGGATCAAGATAAAAAAAAATGACTAACTCGGGTTAAAGATCCTTGAACAGTGAGAATGACATGAAAAAGTGACTCAAGCAGATTTAGACTCAAAATAAACAACTAGACATATCTGCAATGTAGGAGACATTAGAATATTCCACACATAATTGAAAGAGTAATAAATTTAGGAGTAGTGACTCTAAGTGAATGTTGAAACTGGAAATCCAAAACTAGGACCTGACTGTTGGGAGACTCGAACTGGTGCTTTGTTCAAGGAAAAAAAGTGAACTTGATGCCAAACAAATAAAAATTTATGGAGATTATTCCCTTCCTTTTTTCTTTCTTGTAAATGTTTAATGAGCCTAAGAAAGAAAACTCAAGACCTTCTTCATTTTCAAGAAAGATTGAAGAAGAGATAGAAGAATGCTTGATAAATTACTAATTCATGGATTTTATGAGCATAAATTAGTGAGTACTCGATGAAGTTTTCACACTTTGAGAGTTTGAAAACAACAAATAATACTCTAGGGGAGAACTTTCTCATAAAGTTAGTCTCCAAAGTATGAAAAAATATAAAACAATCTAGTGGTGAACTCTCTTATCTTAGGAGAAATAAAGTATTCATTTTTCATAGTTAGTCATTAAAGTCTGAAAAAGGGTTAAACTATCACCATACTAACACTCCTTCGAAAGAAAGAGAAAAACCCTAATTTAACGAGTGTGAAGGAAAGCAAGATCACTCGCGTTGTTCCATTTATTTGCGAGTATGGGGTAACCAACAATAAACTCGATGCTTTTGTCTTAAATTTTAACGAGCATGACAATGGAAAAAAGAATGCTTAAAATATTTTTCATAGTTTAAACTAAAGAATAAAAAAGAAAAATTAAGCTCAAATAGGTTCTTTTTTCATAAATTTAGTCTCCCAGGTATGAAAAAGAGATAAACCTATACATGGGAATACTCTTCTAGACATAATGAACTAGATTATTCCTTTTTTTCATAAATAATACACACGGACCATAAAAGGGTTAAACGTATACCATTGTGGAGGATCTTTCAATTCCTTTAACGAGTTTGAAAGAACAAGTAAAATCGACAATCTAGTCATGTTTAAGGAGTCATACCAAAGCTTAAAGGTAACTCCATGTAGCGAGAGTCTATTAAGAAGGGTGGTCAGCAAAAAGAAAGAGTAGGAGGTTCATATTTTCACATATAAAATAAACTAAAAAGGCTCTCAAGACCTAGCAATTTTGCAACACAGGCACCATAATGATAGTAAAGGTTCAAACTACGGTATCCCATGTTGGGTATGCTCTAGTCCATGGAAGAACAATTACCATTGGGGAATAATAGGAGGTTACAAATTGCATTCCATGGAGAAAAGGTGGGTCCTATGGATTAAAGAAGGATAAAGTATAGATGCAATTTGTGATGATATCCTATCCTATATGTCATGATAATACAACTTTTCATCCATAAGTGTGAAAAGAACATAAAAAATTCTTTCAATTATCAAAATATAGGCAGGAAGTCAAACAACATTAGTTAGAAGGTTAAAAAATTGAAAAGAAACTATATAAAGTGAGTAGAAATTTGGAATTTTCTTACCACAAATAGTAACTTTTGGTTAAAAACTAATTTATTTTTTTTACCTTGGAGTGAAGAAAATATCAATAGATATTTAGTTGCTTAGTGTGATCAAATCGGTGGACCATTTCCGAAACCACAAGCTGCAGGTAAACCATCTTTCCCTCTTCAATTTCATGTTATTTATTATGTTTTATATACAGTTTTTAGTGTTTTGGTGGGTTTATAAAAGAGGAAAAGCATACACATAGGTAAAATCTTGTGCACTCATGTGTTCATAAAAAACATGCGAGTGCATAGGCTTCCACTCAGGTCTGGCATGTGTATTGTAAAACAATGCACACATGTTTTCTGTGGGGCACAAAGAAAAATTGGATATTGACCCAAAACAATTAAAATTTTGCAGATATGGTATTTGAGTGGCATGAAAGGGACCATGGGGACATGGATAGAGGATCCCTGTGTGAGCTATTGACTCTAAATGCTTTACATCATTTTGGGTTGATTAAAAAAAAATTTCATGCCCAACATGCAGGCTCAACCAAGACTATTGCAAACATTAGAGAGATACTGGGATCTTGAACAAGGTGTGTTTGATCTTAAGGTGAGATATTGGGAATAATTGTTGAAGATATCTATTTCATCACTGGTTTGTCATGTCATCGGGTAACCATGAGTTTGATTGGTTTTGGTCATGGTGGTGGTGCATTGAGTGTGGAAGACTATGTGAACACCTACTGCATGCCAGGAGCACAAAAACTAGGCACTCAGATTCCTATTGGGAAGATTACAAGTTTCACACTGAAAGGAATTATGACCATTGTTACGCGGGTTTCCTGTGTGGCATAATTACACTTGGATACTCGAAACCACATGAACCTGGGTGTGGAATGCTTGCAAAACATAGTTTTCTATTGGTGTTCTGGTATTGTAATGAACATGAAGAAACAGCTCAACGACTACAAACTGGGTAATAAGGAAAAATTTGGCTATCCTAGAATTTTGACTACTTTTTTATTTGAAAGAATTCCGACTTTGAGTACCAGAGTGACCCTCCCACTCTCTCAACCTCGTGAGCCTATACTTACCCAGTGGGGTGATGTATTAGTAAGGAAAGGGAGTGGAGATATCCAAGGAAGGTATGATGATCACTTTTAGTCACAGTGGATTCGACAGGTTCATGATTTTGAGAAATTCTGATACGTAGGATTGGAACTCCACGGTGATCCTGAACTCATGCTTCCTCCCAGTGAAGCATGGGGAGAGATTGATATGTTTTTGTTTTTGAGATATTCAAATGTTTATGAGTTTTTATAAGTAAATATGTACACATATGTATATCTATGAATATAAGTCTAGGAATAATGTTTGATAAAGATATTGGACTCGTACGATCGAATGGACATCCCATGACATTTGTATGACCGACCGAGGAAGGTGGAGCTAATTCCATGCTTAAGACTCTTGAGGGAAATATGGCTAGGCTAACACATGAAATTCCTAGAATCTGTATGGATAGGATTCCGATAGAGATGGAGGAGCATGTAGTCGGTGTGATCCCTGTATGGTTGAGATTGCTCCAAAAGGTGTCTAGATATGTCCTTTGTTACCAAGAGGTGGTAGTAGAGGAAGCTAAGGTTCTAGACTCTCCTTAGGCTTTAGTGCATCATGAGGGATTATCATCCCAGTTTTTTGTATTTTGATAGGTACATATGACTGGATACCTGAACTTGGAATCAATTTATATGATATGGACCTATTATATATATATATATATGGTGGGTTATATTTACATGCGTTTGTGTTGTATGTCTGATTATTTTTATAGTGTATGAGACAAATGCCAATTGAGAACATAATTTTCATATGCGTTAGTTAATGTATTTTGATGTCTTGAAATATGTTTATATATAATGTAATCAAAATGTCTTTCAAGTAAACTAATTCTTAAAAACTGACTAAGTAAAGAAGGATTCCTCACTCGATAATCACAATTAAGATGAGATGCGACTAGATGAGGGTCAAGTCTAACCTCATGACACTAAATACCATGAGAAATAGCATCTCGTAGTATCTCAATGATGTCATTGTATTAAGCCATGTTGTTAGTGCTTAGGCCTAAATAGGCACCTCATAAGGAAACTAGCCATCCTGCGGGATAATAGATAGCCCAAGGGGCTGAGGAAATATTGCAAGTGTGAGGGCTCGCGCCATTAGAGAATCCTATGAAGTTATCCATAGGAATTTGAAACACAACCAAACTTACATGAGAAACACTAAAATAAAACAATTTACAATATTGTACAAATATATACAAGAAAAAGCACGTAGCCTAGTCATAATACTTTTTTTTTCCAGGTAGATCCCATTTCGAGGCTCTAGCATATTAATCCCATTGTAATCTACTAATTAATATGCTCCTTTCATCAAAAATTTAGATACTATGTAAGGTCCGATTCACATTGATTTAAACTTGCCCGCCCCAAGGGTTGTTTGTCTTGGTCGTAGACTAAAACAAGATCTCCCTCAGATAAAATCCTTGCTTTAACCGATTTATTGTATTGAATATTTACACATTTTTTATGTACCTCATTTTCTGTGACCGCATGTCTTTGTTGTTCATCTAGGTTTTCTAAATGTAGCAAACATTCTTCCAAAGAGGAGGTCTCCACTAATAGTTGTATCATAAATTTTAAGGATGGCATATCACATTAAATCAAAATGACTACCTCCACCCCATGAACGAGTAGGAAGGGTGAAAAACATGTAGCATTTTCTACCATGGTTCGATATGCCCAAAGAACACAATAAAGCATGATGTGCCAGTTAGACCTACTAGCATTGATGGTTTTCTTGATAATTGTTTTCAAGGTTTTATTAACAACTTCCATCTTTCCATTCACGTGTGGGTGTTGGCCCGAGAAAGGGACATAAGAAGGAAGTTTGTGTGCACAACTAAGGAAAATGCGTCGCACGCGCGATAGAAGCAAAGGAAGATCGTGAAGGACGAAAAGGTCCTACAAAGGCAGAATGGAGAAGTGCGCAGCAAAGGAAAGGGAAGCACAAAAGTGCGCAAGGGGAAAATGGCCGAAAAGTGATAGATGCAGAATCATGATCATGGCCGTATAAGGCGGCGTAAGCCTGTAGCTATGCACATATGAGAATATGTTTGTAAGTCAAGCCAATAGTGCCTTGTGTCAAGTCATGATCACCACATATGTAACCAGAGGGGTGGTTGATGGTGATGGCTAACAGACTGCCACGATGCAGTTCACCCTACGTGGCCATGTAAATTAGTATAAATAGGAGGGATGTAATGGTTAGAAGGTTGGCCTGTAAGGTTTTCATTGATACCTATTCAGTTTTCAGTAGTAGTTTACTATTTAGCAGTAATATATGGAAGGGGATGCCGATTATGTTGTAATGTCATAGCGATCAGAAGAGGAGTAGACTTAGGAAGAGTATGGTAGCATTAGATAGGCTGTTGAGTCGTGGATCTAAATGTAGTGTGAGAAAACCTCTAGGAGTAGTAGTAGAGTAGGAGAGTGAACCAGAGAGCATGAGAACTATGAGTCTGAGCTTAAAGACATATCTCAGGATCAGTGTGCATCTTGCAGAATGCAAGGTGCTATATCCTTTCTCATGTCAGATGAAGAGCACCTTAGGGGTTTTTCCTAGATGGGTTTCCACGTTACTTCTTGTGTCTAATGAATGATTGATGTGGTGAATGTTTATGTGATTGATTACTAGTTGCTTTCTGTATAATGTTAAATTTGGTTCAGTTTCTGTTAGTTTCTTGCAATTGGTAAATGGATGAACAGAATGCCTTGCTGAATTGAAACTGTATAAATGTATATCATTCTGTGTAATTCCTGTTATGAATCGCGACTTAAGTCATAGAGCCGATTGATGTGAGTCAGCTGCGCCGCATGAGTTGCACCTAATACGAGGGGGAAAGGAAACTTAGGTCATGTAATATGACATACAGTTGTGCTCATTCGTGCAAAACTGACTCTTCCGTCCAGCCACCACGCCGCCTTCGTTGAGCTCCTTGGTTGCGAGCCAAGGGACTATAGTTCCCCGGCAATCACAGAAACATGGTTTCAGCGGTTACCCATCTATGAGATGTCTCTGGTGAGACTACACTGTTATAGCGGATTTCACCACACTAGGTGAATCACACATTATATGGCCTTCCCCTATCCCACTGCAGACTCATTATTCCCTATGGACCATTTATTGTCTTTTGATGTATCATTGACCATCCCTAAAAACATTAGAAAAATGATATACGCAGCCTTTTCCCCGATAACCGCGTACATACGTGGATATTCCCTCTATAGTCGCGTACATCGGGATGTGTACATAATACAAAATTGTTGGACCGTTTCTTGACTTGGATCTAACTCATATGAATCCTGGCCTTCCATATGCCTTGAGATCGCATGGATTCGACCTTTCAGTATCACTTTGGAAAGCTATATAAGGAACCATTGAGACATT
>LPNX010157040.1:89924-113121 GCA_001517045.1 Pseudotsuga menziesii
ATCCCGAATAAGGTACGAGGTTCGATCCTTTAGTGTTAGATGTTTTTATTTCTATTGCATATTGGGAAAGATTGATTTCTGGAGTCTAGTTGTCTATTGTGGTACCCCAAGCCATAGGAATTTCTCTCCGTAACATACACCTGCTTCGCAGGTCTTGTCGATGGGGCTTACTCTATTGGTATAGTATCTCAGGTAGTTGTTGGATCGATGGGATGCGCAAAACCTGGGTCGCGCGAGTGGGGAAAAGTGGCCAAAAAATGGTTCCATTGCTGGGACCTCTTGATTAAATCGGGGATATGTTGTGGCACCCAATGAAGGAGGAGATAGAAGATTGGATGGATGCTAAAATGCTGGTTTTTATGCAAGAAGAAAGCATAGGAACACGGTTCAGGGGAGAAAGATGGTTAGATGAATATATATACTCTGATATTCATGAGATCTTCTTTGCTAAGTTCCCTGTTCTACTACATGAATGGTTAGTAGGATTGGCATCTAGAGGGACCAACTACCAGACAAGGGAGATTAATAAGTGGAGTGACCAGTTGGTTTAGGAGATAACCAGTGTAAGTAACGCTATCTCTAGAGCTGTTGATTTTTGGGTTGATACTATATTGCAAGGGTATATTACTGAGTTTGCAGTAGATACTATAACATCATATAGAGAAGATGAAAGAAATTTCTTCCAAGGACCACAAAGGAGATACTTATTGAATATAAGTACATGGATAAAATTACTTGCTTATGAAAAGGGTCTTTTGTACTTGGATAGTTCAGCCGTGTGTCTATGAGGGTGCCATGTCACTAACAAACATGTAAGAACATGGGGAAGAGCATGTGGAGATGTTTCCCTCAAGAAGAGAACCTGAAATCGAGGTTGGAGTTCTAAGGAGTGGGAGAATATTCAGATCAGGAAAGAGAAAGAAAATCAAAAGGGGCCAATGGAATCCTAGTTTGTTCAAAGGAAGCAAACACGAACTTCGGTCATCTGAAGATGAAGGGTATTGGGACGAAGAGGAGGACTATATCCCAATATCAGAAGGACCTGAAGATCTAGATAGTTCTGACAAGACCTCAGGGTCAGAGCACAACTATATAACACCATCAATATCACCTGAGATGATATCTAGAGCCTCATCCCCTGAAAGGACCTCTAGTCCGGATACCAATGGCATTGAAACAAGTATGCAAGAAGGTGCAACTCAGTTGAACCCTACCCCAGAGAGCCTAAAATCCAGCCGAATGGATGTGACAGATGTTTGGTTACCTACATTTAGTGGAAATGGAATGGAGGACCCTGAACAGCATTGGTTCCTATGTGAAGCTGTGTGGATGGTACATTTGGTCCATGGAATTGTCGTCAAGAAAGTGCAGATGATTACGACCTTAAGGGGTCACGCCCTAGATTGGTTCATGAAATTTTTTTCCAGACCAGATAGAACACCATAGAAGACCCTCGAGGAAATCCAAGCTGCAATGATCTCTAAGTTCAAAAAACCCAAATCAGAGTCACAATGTATTACTGATATTAAGGAGATTAAACAGGCTCTAGTAGAAACTGTGTTGGATTTTGATCAAAGGTTCAAGATGCTGTTGTCTAAAGTAAGATTCCAAATGTTTGATGTACAACATAAGGAGTATTTTATTGCTACTATGCTCCCTCACATCCGCAGGCCATTGATCCAGCAAAATATTGAGTCGCAAACAGAAGCACTAGAGCTGGCGATGAAACTAGAGGCCTCGCCTATTGGTGACAGTGCTGCAGGAATGGTACAGATTCACTCGCATCTAACCAACCTTACACTACAACTTCAGGATATTAAGAAAGGAAAAGAAGCACAAAAGGAATTGTGGTGCACAAAATCTAGAATGGACAAACACACCAACGATAAATGTTCGACCTTCATGAATTATGTCGCATTTGGTGCACCTAACCCACTAAATGGCCAAGGGATGCCATAGTGTCGTATATGCAAGTCAACAGGCCACCACGATGAAGAATGTGTGTATTTTCAAAAAGTTGTAAGTAACCCTGGAAACCTATTTTGTAAATTCTGTAAATCGGTAGGACATGAGGAAAAATACTGTAGAGCATACCAGCTCCTAAAAGAAAAAATAGTTGATACATACTTAATGAAAAATTAGGGGTTCCCTCGGGTTGAACAGGTGCAAGCCCCGTATCATCATCTACAGTTCCCATCTAATCAGTACTAGCATCCATATACACTTCAGCAACCATATGCACAACAAAACCCCTATCAGCAAAACTACCAACAGAGCCAGTACCCACCACAGCAACTACACCCTCAGGGAATGGGTGGTGGAAACTTTAGAGGACGAGGTGGCGGAGGAGGATTTGGTACTAGGAGAGGTCCAATTACTTTCTATAACTATGGACAACTAGGTCACTTTGCTAGAGTTTGTTTAGAGCCTACAAGAACATGCTCATGTTGTAAGGGACAAGACCATAACATTGAACAATGTCCCCAGTTGATCGCAAAGTGGTAAGCAAGGACCATTTCCACACCCAACCCCCCACCAAACCTGAACCCAAATGAAAATGCAAATGTTTAGATGATCGTGGATAAACCGTGAGACCTGAACATTACTGTCATAAATAAAGGAGGTGTGATGATTGGAGTAGAACAATATTACTCACAAGAACAACTGCATCCACAAGTGAGACCAATGGCACATAAAAAGGAATCAACAACTGGCCATAAATAGAAAGAAATATTCTATGATGTGCAATCAGAATTCATAAGCCTTGATGTACCATCAACTTCAACTAAAGTCAATGACATGCCTAAACAATTCCAACACCTATTGCATAAGAAGGCTTCACCTGAGTTTAGTAAGCTGAGACCTCTTCTATCAAGGTTATTGTAGAGCTACAAGCAATAATAGACGAGATCCCTTTAGTACCACAAATTGAGAAGAAGGTTAACTAGGTGTGATGAAAATGTAATACTCACTACGAATTGAGAATGAATGGGCAGATCGGTGATTATGACATGGACTATATCATTTTAGATCTGGGGTCAGACGTCAATATCCTAACGTTCCAGACCTGAGAAAGCATGAGCAAGCCACGCTTTGACCGGTCTCCTATCCAGCTGCGTCTTTCTAATTAGACAAAGGTACTACCCATTGGATGATTGAGCAATGTCATTGCCAATGTTGAAGGATTGCACACATATGTAGACATTGAGTTCATCAACATCGTGGATGATACAAACCCTTATCCTACACTATTAGTGATATATTGGGCTATAGACAATCAAAGAATTATAAATTTCAAAAAAAGGATCCTCTCCTTTGAAGATGAGGAAATGAGAGTAATTTCACCCATTGATCCATTTGAGGGGAAAATATATGTTGAACCTGTTTATAATGAGGGACAAGTTGGCTATATCGATCAAATCTATAATTTTATAGCTATGTACGAATATCATATTAGTCCAATGGTATATGGGAAACTAAGTTGGAAATGCGCAAGTTCATGTATGTCTAATTCAAGGGAGGATTTAGAGAATTGGAAAAATAGGTTACATGAAGTCTCCATGAGAAGGTGTGCAAGAGTCACAAGGTCTATGCAATGGGTGGATACTGAGTCAAGGAATTTACCCACCTATGAGAGATTCATATACACTTTGGATATGGATACCAAGACCTGTGATAACTCTCAGCAGTTACGACAAGGGACCCAACAGGTCACACATATAGTTTTAAATGCTAGCAAACACCCTACAATTCCTAATACAATCCAGAAATAAAAGGGGCATATAGTTGAGAATATCAACGATGTTAATTCTCACCAACACAGCGTAGCTACTCAACAAGACAATACACCCAGGGACACAGAAGATAGCCCAACTAACTTCAATCGGCCAAAAACAATGGAACTAAGTAAATATCACAGAGTAATACAAAAACAATCACAGGATGAAGCAGTTGTACAAATCACAGATCTCCTACAGGAATATCAGACCCTCTTTCCTCTAAACAACACAGAAAGACAGGGAATGGTGGAAGACTTGGAAAGGATGTAGATACCTTTACGATTATAGACTAATCCAATTCAACAATAGTTGCTGGCACAACATTATCAATATATCTGAGTGAATCCATCCACAAAAGGAAGACTTATCCTACACTATGACAGTAGAGTATTCGCACACCCACACAAACTAAAAGAAACTTGGCTAAGGCCATATACCATCGCATAAACTATGGATATAGGCACAGCACAATGCTAGAGAAGTCAACGGTACCCACATCGCAAGTTTGGTAAATGATAGTTTCCTGAAACCTTACTACGACATGTGTGAAAAAAAATTTCAAAAGATACCGTGCAGGTCGGCCCGCTCATATGTCCCTTGCTTCATTGCTCGAGATGAGCCACAGGTGAGTGTTGGGGGCTTGTTGGCCTAGGAAAGGGGCATACGAAGGAATTTTGCGTACACAACCAAGGAAACTGTGTTGCGCAAGTGATAGAAGCAAAGGAAGATCGTAAAGGAAGAAAAGGGCCCACGAAGGCAGAATGGAGAAGTGCATGGAAAAGGAAAGGCAAGTGTGGAAGTGCACAAGGGGAAAATAGCCGAAAAGCGATAGATGCAGAATCTAGATCATGGTCATATAAGGAGGTGTAAGCCTGCATCTACGCACATATGAGAAGATATTTGTAAGTTAGGTCGATAGTGCCTCATGTCAATTCATGATCACCACGGCTTTAACCAAAGGGGTGGCTGATGGTGGCGGCTAACAGACTGCTAGGATGCAGTTGGCCTTGCGTGGCCATGTAAATTAGTATAAATAGGAGGGAAGCAATGGTTATAAGGTTGGTCTATAAGGTTTCCATTGATCCTGGTTCAGTTTCCAGTAGTATTTTACTATTCAGCAGTAATCTATGGAAGGGGATGCCGATTATGTTGTAATGTCATAGCGATCAGAAGAGGAGTAGACTCAGGAAGAGAATGGTAGCATTGGAGGGGATGTTGAGCAGCGGATTTGACTGTAGTATGAGCAGACCGCTAGGAGTAGGACTACATTAGGAGAGAGAAACAGAGAGCAGGAGAACTATGAGTCTAAACTTAAAGACATATCTCAAGATCAATGTGCATCTCGTATACTGCAAGGTGCTATATCCTTTCTCATGCCAGATGAAGAGCACCTTGGTGGTTTTTCCTAGATGGGTTTCCACGTTACTTCTTGTGTCTAAATGAATGATCGATGTGGTGAATGTTTATGTGATTGATTACTAGTTGCTTTTCGTATAATGTTAAATGTGGTTAAGTTTCTGTTAGTTTCTTGCAATCAGTGAATGGATGAATAGAATGCCTTTCTGAATTGAAACTATATAAATTTATATCATTATGTGTAATTCCTATTATGATTCCTGACTTAAGTCATAGAACCGATTGATGTGAGTCAGTTGTGCCACACAAGTTGCGCCAACTATGAGGGGGAAAGGAAAGTCAGGTCGCGCACGATGACATATAGTTTTGCTCATTCATGTAGAACCAAATATTCCGTCCAGCCACCATGCTTCCTTTGTTGAGCTCCTTGGTTGCGATCCAAGGGACTATACTTCACTAAAAATAACAGAAACCTAGTTTCGATGGTTACACATCTATGAGATATATTGGGTGAGACTGCGCCTTCTTTGCAGGTGTTGCCGATGGGGCTTGTTGTATCAAGTTGGTATCTCAGGTAGTTGTTAAATCGACGAGCTGCGCAGAACCTGGGTTGTGCTAGTGGGTAAAAGTGGCAAACAATGGGTAAAATGAAGAGGAATGATCTTATTTAAAGCCAAGCATAGTAGTTAATTTGTTCATCATCTTATTGTGAAAATGAATCCCATGGTCAATGACAGTCTCTTTTGGAATACTATACCTAGAAATAAATTATTTAAATATGAAACAAGTTGCAGTTTCACCATTTCCTTATAAGGTATGCATTTCCTCCACCCACTTAGTGAAGTAGTCTATGACGATAATGATATATTTATTCCCCCCCATCAAAACTAGGTTGCATGTCATGAATTTCACCCCCCACTTTGTGAAGGGTTCTACTGCGATGATGGGGAAAAGAGGAGAAGGATGTGATCATGTTTTTTTGGTAAAAAGATGGAAAGGATGATAGCGCTTAACAACATACACACGATATTTAAAGATGGTGGGCCAACAGTAATTGACACGTAAAACATTATGGGCTATACATAACCTAGATAAATGACCCCCAAATGCTCTACAATGGGAATCATTCAGAAATGATGCGAACACTTCATGAGTAAGACAATGATGTACTATTCATTCTACCCCTCTTCTATATAGCGTATCACCAATAATGATGTATTTTTTTGCATTAACTCATAGTTTTCGTAGTGTTTCCCATAAGGAGGTTACGATACATTTCACAATTTGCATATATACCAATATATCTCTGTACCAAGTGTTAGAGGTTGAATTTAAGAAGACATGTTCGTCCGAAAATGATTCATCTTCTATCATAAAATTTTCATCTCTAGGAAACTCAGTAATCAGTTTTGTGAACACTAAATACTTTTTCGATTTAGCAAATTGAAAATTTAGGTCAAACTCCTGGAATATGACAATCCATTTGTTGAATTTTCTTCTGACTATACTTCAAGGTAAAAAATATTGGAATGTATTTATATATGCAATTTTGGTATTTGTTCACAGCAAAATATAGTGACACAACCTATGAACATCATATACTGCTGCTAAATCCAATTTCTTGGCATGTGAATAGGGAATTGCATGCCCTATAAGAGCTTGTCTAAGGTAATAGATGACGTGCTCTTGGATATGATCATATTCTTGAACCAGTACTATGCCAACCATATAATATGATGCAGCCAGATACATAATGAAATCCTTAGTATAATTTACAGACACCGTAAAGGGAATGACTGTAATGCTTGTTTAAGGGCCTCAAATGATTGTTGGGTGTCTTCATCCCATACAAATGGAGTGTTTTGTCCAATTAGACACATGAATCCTTTATTAATTTTAGTGTAATTGACTATGAAATGTATGAGAATGTTTGATCTCCCTGATATATTCTAAAATTGTATGATTGTTCAAGGAGGAGGCAAGTTCACGATTGCTTCAACTTTTAATGGATCGACCGTAATTCCTTCATTGGACATAATAAATCCTAAATATCATCCTAATGTGACACAAAATATGCATTTATGGGGATTTGAATAGACCTTGTAGTGTTTACATCATTCAGATAGTGACCACATATGAGTAGGGTGATCTTTTCTCTTGCGAGAACACGCTGAGAGATTATCTAAGTAGGGTTCGACTATATGTTGTATATCATGGAAGGAGAAGTCCATGGCCCATTTAAATGTCGCTCCAACATTTTTCAAACCAAAATGCATTTTATTATAGGTGACGGTACCCCAAATAAAAAAACAAGCGGTTTTATGTTGGTCTTCGGGTTTAATTTGCATTTTATTATACCCCGAAAAACCATCCATAAAGGAAAATATTTTACTACCTTCCCATGCGTCGATTATCTAATCAATAAACGATGTAGGAGAGTTATCTTTAGGACATGATTTTTTTAAATATTTGAAATCAGTACAAACATGGATAGTCCCTTGTTTCTTATATACAAGGACTGGATTGGATACACACTCCATTAATGAAATAGGGTATATGAATCTAGCTTTCAACAAATTTTTGACTTAAGCTTTAACAACTTCTTCCTTCTGAGGATTAATGGGACATAGATTTTTCCAAATAGGTTTAATGTTGTGATATGTATTTATTTCATGTTCAAGAATGGATGGATCTATACTTGGCATATCCTCATATGACCAAGAAAACACATCATCAAATTCCTTAAATAGGATTGTATAAATAGAAATATATTTATGTGAAGAGTTTCTTGCAATATAAACATTTTGCATGATTCCACGTTTGGTGGAGATATTGATTGGTATGGTCTCAATTTTTTTTTCTATATTCCCCTCTCCAAACACTCCTTCTTTGGGTAGCGGATTGACATGGATATCAATATCTTCACACAGTCTCACATGAAACTCTAAATTCTCTATTATGCTTAGTTCTTGAAGAAAATAATAGTTGTGATGGATAGCTTCGCAAATTTTGTCAATTCATATCATGGCTTCCAATATTGATTAAAATGATGGTAAAACCATATCCAAGCCATCGTAAGAGTATGTAGAGTTCACTTCCCATGTGGGAAAATATCCTTCATTTGACTCCTCTGAGATACAAGGAGTCAAGATGGAATCAACAACAACATCATATATATCTTGATAAGCCACTTCTGTTCCAGATAAGGGAATGCTTGGTTCAACTTGTGATGGTAGAATCCAAGGGTTAGTATGATTCAAAACTAAAGGAACTTCTCTGGATGTACAAAAATTCTTCCCTACACTTTCTATTCCAGTATATTTTATCGGAGCAAGAAAACCAAAAGTTACCATGATTGAAGCGTTACATACTGTTAGCTAGAATATTTCACCTCCTATAGAGAGCAAGGCATTCCACTGGTCTAAATGGTTTAGATCCAGAACAAATAAAGGATAGAGGTTTAAGACTCTCCCTAGACATCATAGATACCGGGAATGTAATGATTTTATCGTTACCCTGTGTACCTGCAATAAGATTCAACACATAAACATATCGAAACCACTAGAATATAATACACTAATCTATGTTAGTGACTAACGAATCTATCAACATACATGTGAAATCATATAACAACAATATATGTGGGACATAAATCAACTTGCGTCAAAGAAATATGAATAAGTTTACAAGCAAGCCTTAGTTTTGACATTCATCTCCATGAAACCAAGTATTCTCATCCCCATAAGCTCTAACTTTAGCTCTCTGTATGCTCTCCAATGATATGGACCAAGTGATCCATCCAACAGCATAACAATACCTTAATAGTTCTCACCCTCAACCATGGCCATAAGCTTGTATTTATAAGGCTAGATGGATAAGGATGGTTGAGAGATTTGTGGGTGTGGTGGCCTCTAAGATCCTAGGATGAGGGATCTCGAGCTCAACTAACCCACAACAGTAGGGATAAGGGAGGACACGAAGCTTATCATCTAGAAGCCTCGAGAAACTTCTATTTTTCCCTTTTTACCCAGGGTACCATATTTCTCCTTCAATGACAAAGCGGTTCTAGTAATAACCGCTTATGGACCAGGGCAATAGGGGATGGGCGATGCGAACAAGGGTACCACTTTTGTATAAAGGGGCAAGCGCGGTGCTGGGAATTTTCATATAAGATTTATGATAACCATGAGTTTCCACTCCAAGAGCTAAGATTTAGGGAAAGTAGGCATGCCAAAGTTATTATCACATGATGGTGACAGGATTTTGGTATAACAGGATGCCCCCCAAAGTATGAGTCTTAGAGGGATATGATAAACAAGAGCTTTGAGAGAACAAGTCGTTGCCATTAGGTGAAAACGTTGGCACGATCAGAGCATGTCTTCAAGTAGGCATCTATAGTACATCAGTATGTTGACTCATAGACACAAGTAACCAAACTCATGGTTGCATACCAATACAAGGAAGATCCATGAGAGGAATAAACAAGCACGAATACTAGAATACAACGTAGATCCATGTGATAGAGGACTCAAACTTGGACATAGCTACTAGACATACAATGTAGATCTATGTCATACAGATGCAAATTTGAGCATAGCCACGACCATACAAATGTGGATCCATGCTAGATATACAAAACTCCATCACAACCTAGGGAAAAGAAATGAGTGCTTTAAACTAACACCCAGGGTCGTCATCTCATCTTCCACAAAGTACGATTCTATCCATGTGATTACAATGATCTGATGTTGAACATGGTAGAAACCACTTGATTACCAGCCAATGATGTGAACCGTTAACGAGTGCGAGGGAGATCACCATTAATGTCAATGATTCCCAAGGTACTCTAGTACAATATACTGAGTGTGAATAGATATCCTGATGTCAAACACCAAGTCGACTCTATCAATAAAAGGTCAATAATGTGAACCTATGTTGAGAGCGAGAGAATCTGTCATTAAGGCATACAGATCTCAAGGTACTAAATATTGTTTCTAAGACTATTTCCTGGATAATAAGCTGATGTTGATGGGAAAAAGTGTCATCAAAGGAGGGCCATGATGAGTCCCACATCGACAACATGAAACTTAGAACATAGTTATGGAATTATCTGAATGTAGTAACCATATGACTGACTCAAAGATATTGACACAAAGACTGTGTAGACTTCAGAGGTAAAACTTTTTCAAATCCCCTTTGAACATCAGGAGACACGACAAAAAGACTTCGCAGCATGACTAAACGGGATAGACACACAATGCGACAGTGGAAAATGCATTCTTTTGAAAGACTCAAAGGATTGACATGACTCATGAAAGTGGATCATCATGGAGATCAGCTGAATACCCAATTGACTGACATGATTGTGCAGACAAGTGCCATGTTCAAAGGTAATGGCAAACAACTGCCATTATTTACAAAATGATTCCCTTCCCATTTCCCCCATCATGATTGATGAGTGCCTCTTTTTGGTTTTACGAGTTCAAAGAGGGTAACAAACACTCAACCTGGCTTGTTGAAAGACAAGTCCAGACTCATATATTTTATGAAATTGAGAGAGGAGGGGCTCGTTCCCAAAATAGGTCTGTCAATGTTTGATTTAACGAGTCCACTGAAAGAAAACTTGGTATCGTTCATGTTTAGAGAGTCTGAACGAATACAGAAGAAGACTCCAAAGGGATCCTTTTTCATATGATTTTGTCCCTAAGGCCCGAAAAAGTGTAAAATCATACCTTATATAACTCTTTCAGTCATGATTGGTTGGAGTGTTCCTTTTTCGTAAATAGTCCTATCCAAACCGAAAAAGAGATAACCTACTGTCGGACGGATGACTCTTCAAATACTTTAACGAGCATGAAGAAGATAAGATCACTCGACAATCTTTTCATATTAAGGGAGACTGAAAAGAGTTTAAAGAGAACTCCATTAACCTTTTTCATGTTTGAATCTAGAGCATGAAAAAGTAACAAACTAAGCTCAAACCACTTTTCATGTTTTAACCAAAGCATGAAAAATGAAAAGTTAGCTCAACACCATCTTCTGTTTTTAACGAGCTCGAAGATCAGTTGAAATAATTCTCAGGGATTGGTTTCATTTTTACGCAAGATTGAAACCAATAGGTAAACTTATTCTTGAAAAATCCCATTAACATGATATACAGAGGTTGGAATATTTCCCCCAGCATGATTGCTAGCGAAGCTTACCCCTAGCATGGTTGCTAGTGGCTTGACATGCCCCCAAGATTCGTTTCATTTCATGATTCTTCTTCCATACCCAACCTAAAATCCTGGTTACTAATGTGAAAATTTTCACCAAGGGGGTAGGAAGAACGAGAATCGAGTAGGTGAAAAAAAGGTTCAAGTTCTAACACTAAAGGGAAGACTCGAATCAAGGAAATGGGATCTGTTTCATTTTTATGCAAGCTTGAAACAGAAGGTAACTATGCTTGGAACATGGTTTGATTTTTATTCAAGCTTGAAGCCAAAAGGTAAAGTATGCTTAAGGAGATCCATTTCATTTTTTAACGAGCTTGACATAGAATGGAAACTTTGCTCATAGGCATCTGTTTCATTTTTTAATGAGCTTGACACAGAATGGGAACTTTGCTCAAAGGAATGGTTTCATTTTTATGCAAGTTTGAAACCAAAAGGTAAATTATGCTTGAGGAGTGGTTTTATTTTTTTAACTAGCTTGAAACCAAACGATAAACTATGCTCGCAAACCTGCTCCTATTGAACATGATATCCAGAGGTTGGTAGGTTGCTCCCATTTCATAAAAGCTAGCGATTTAGCTCCATTATGATATTGATAGGCTAGAGCCATGCCCCCCATTTTACCTATGATGGGAAGAAGCTAACTAGAATGGGAAGGAACCACAAGAACATGCGGCGCATTCAGGGTAGTCTGATTACTAGGAGTAATGCGATGGTCGGATGTAACAAAGGAAAGCTGATCAATGCTCACAGTCTTCCCATCATGGGGAAAATTCATAACTCTAAAGAGTGTGGACACAACATCCTTCATGGCATAAACATAATTGTGTCCAAGGAGTAGATTGAAATCTAAAGGACCTTGGACCACCATAAAATCAATACAGATAGTTTTCCCTCCTAATGTAATAGGAAAATAAGGAAGGGTCCCTGAAGGTGTGGAAGGTATTCAATTAAAAGATAGTATCTGATTGGTGGATGGCACAAGCTGAGGAGAGCCTAAAGCTTGCCAAGAATTTGAGGTTAGAATACTAACAGAAGCCCCTTCGTCAACAATAGTGCGAAGTATCCACCTAGTAGTAACATTCACAATTATCTGGAAAGGAACACTCAAATGAAGACAAGACTCAGTTAGGTTACTCTAGTCAAAGGAAATAACCTCATTACTTGGAGAGGGTTTTGTCGAAATAGACAAAATTTCCCCTTGTCAAGAACAATTAGAATGAAGCATAAAAACTTCAGCAGGTTTTGGTTCATTCTCTACTAGAAGAGAAAAACAAGACAAAGATTTGGTCAAAGAGACTATTTCAGTCTTAACACTCTCTAATGAAAGAGTGGGATCGGGTGGAGATGACGTCAACTCAACCACTTCAACTTCACTCTTCAATGGAAGAGTGGGATCGACTGAGGTTAGAACTAGATCGACCACTTTATCAATCAATGGGGGTTCAAGAGATAACTTACGATAACCTGTTGGAAGCTGTTGATGAGAAACAATAATATATTCCAACAACTTAGAAGCTTCATCCATGAGAGGACAAAGGTAAGTAAAGTGCATGTCCTGACAAAGAAATCAAGGATTTCTAACTTTACCCTTCTGACTCTTAACCACAGAGTCATTGGCTGAGGGGGGATCATCAATGTGATGACCAGAGGCTAATGACATCAGTTGTTGGGAAACCTTATACCACTCTTCTAAAACTAGAGACAAACCATGACAATCTTTCAGAAGGTGATCACCCTTGCAAAGCCTACAAGGGAATTTGGGTTTATGCGGTATTTGGGTGTGGAGATCAACATTGTTTGCACTGGGAGGAGTGATTGGTTGAGAATTGGTTGTTTTTTTTTTTTTCATTCTTCTTAATCTTCCTTTTCTCCTTCTTCTTATCCACCTTACTACTAGTGCTACAAATTTCAATAGGCGAAGAGGTAGAAATGGGAGAAGATACATCTGGTGAAGAAGGAGAGGGATCAACATGAGATTGATGCTCTTGCGATGAAGGATTAGGATCAGATGCAACTGGTGTACATGAGATAAATGGACTGGAGAATAACCAAACAGGTAATCCAATAGTCAATCCAGGAAGTCTTAACATAGCCATGAGAGGAGCACCAACATCTCCATATGGAGGGATCACGAAAGACATGCTGGGTAAAGGAGTCTCTTGGTTGGTAGTCCCAAAAGGTGAAGCCATAACTATGTAACAAAAATATATCTCCCTTCTAAAAAATCCTAACTGTACAGATAACAAGCGCTACTCAAACTAAAAGCAACAAGCAAACATGTGAAAGGAGTAGATAATAGTCAGGAACCTCACAGGACATGCCAAAAGTATAACTCAGATGGATAGGGTATCCTAGTGGGGTCTCCCGATATACACAAGGTAGGTGGGAGGCTCAAATCAATAGTAGTGTTGTCTAATGCACAACCGTTCACAAGGGGCCTTCCTATATACAATCGAGTATGTGAAGTACCTTTCTATATACCTCAAGGGTACGTGAAACATCGTTCTATATACCACTGGTACGTGGAAGAACCGCGCGAGTCCTGGGATGTAGTGCAGAAAAATAATGAAAGATCCTACATTTAAGGACGCCTAGACTCATCTCTAACCTATCACACAAATTGCTAAAAAAATTTAAACCTAAGCTAGCGCTTAATTTTATCTTGTGTGTTTAGGTGGAACTAAGGAGTGAAAAGTTGAAATTAAAGAAGATGCACACTAATCTATATGATAATGCAAGTTTTCCTCTTCAATGAAATTCTACCTAAGAGATGGAGAGAGAGGTTCAATTTATTTTAAACATAGAGTAAATCCCATACAACAATTAAACAAATTGCTTATATGATCCATTCCTAATTGAAACAAACAAAAGCTTCTCTTTTGAACCGAAAAAGAAGTGACACCTCTAATGAAAAGCAAGAAAAGATTGTTACTAATTTATACAAAAGTGTTTAGATTTTTCAACTAAAGTGCAAATGAACTAATCAAAAAATCATACAATAACTTTCATATGTACTTTCCCACAACTTTATGAAAAAAGGAAAAAACATACAAAAATCATGTATAACAAATGAAGAAAAACTGAAATAAATATTTTCTTGTTCTATCAAAGAAGACAGAAATCAGAGATCTGACAAAACCAAGTTATATTCAAATCCAAATATGAATCTTTAAAAGAATAACATCAATCAAAATTCTTGAGAATAAATATGGATTCATACATGCTCAAGGGGGGTCCGAGGGGGGTAGTAAAATTTTTTGGCTTGTTTTCTTTTTTTTAATTTTTTAATTTTTTGAAATCAACTCAAATTTTTACAAAAAAAAATGAGGAAAAAAGGATTTGGAATGATACCCACCTGGCACCACGCTTCTCAGGTGTTGACAAAGCATTTCTATCCCAGCACTGCTTCTCGTCAACAGGTTACAGGTGGTGGCACCACATACTTCCCACTCTGTTTAGGCGGTGGCACCACTCCTCGTACACAACATAGGTATGATTCCTTGTAGATGACCAAAACACAAAGAGAATGATGGATCAAGTCTGAAAAATACTAGATAAAGGTAAATACTACTATATTAAGCATGAAAACAGAGCATAAAAGATCGAAATGACTCAGATCTGGAAGTTTCAAACCCAAATGGACTAAGTCAGAAAGTAGATCTGACTGAAGAGACTTGAAGAAGGAGCCTAGATTCGGACAAGAGTTGCATATTGAGGAAGATCAGAACAAATGATACACAATTCTATTCCCTAGTAGAGTCACTAGATTTGTTAGTTGGAATATTTCACCTCTTACAAAGAGCAAGGTGTTCCACTGGTCTGAACGGTTCAGATCTAGAACAAATAGAGGACAGAGATTGAAGACTCTCCCTAGACACCGTAGATACCTGGAATGTAATGCTTCGATCATTACCCTGTGTATTTACAATAAGCTTCAACACACAAACATATCGAAACCACCAGAATATAATATACTAATCTATGTTAGTGACTAAGGAATCTATCAACATACATGTGAAATCATATAACAACAATATATGTGGGACAGAAATCAACTTGCATTAAACAAATATGAAGAAGTTTACAACCAATCCTTAGTGTTGACATGCATCTCCATGAAACCAAGCATTCTCATCCCCATAAGCTCTAACTCTAGCTCTCTCTATGCTCTCCAATGATATGGACCAAGTGATCAATCCAACAAAATAACAATACCTTAAGAGTTCTCCCCCTAAACCATGGCCATAAGCTTGTATATATAAGGTTAGATGGATAGGGATGGTTGAGAGATTAGTGGGTGATGTGGCCTCTAAGATCCTAGGATGAGGGATCTCAAGATCAACTAACCCACAACAATAGGGATAAGGGAGGACACTTGGCTTATCATCTAGAAGCATCAGGAAACTTCTATTTTTCCCTTTTTACCCAGGGTACCGCGTTTCTCTTTCAATGACAGAGCGGTTCTTGTAATAACCACTTATGGACCAAGGGCGATAAGCAGTGGCACCACTTGTGGGCAACAGGGGATGGATGGTACGAACAAGGGTACCGTTTCTGGATAAACGGGTAAGCGCGGTGCTGGAAATTTTCATAGAAGATTGATGATAACCATGAGTTTCCACTCCAAGAGCTGGGATTCAAGGCAAGTAGGCGTGTCAAAGTTCTTATCACATGATGGTGACAGGATTTTGGTATAACACATACATACTCCCAAACTCTCATTTGATAGGCATGTCTGATCAATGAATGGAACATTAGATTTCAATATTTCCATACAACTTTTCTTAGTATAAGATAGTTGTTAAATGGTAACTATATTTCCTTCATGAGGGAACATAAGAACCCAAAACATTGGCGATGATATCACACACATGGCATAGGTCCAACTTATTCCCAAAAACAAATTATAATCTAAAGGAGTGTCTACTAACTCAACTTCAATCAAGATGACTTTCCCTTCTAATTCGATATCAAAAGAAGGAAGGATACCATGAGGATGGAATGACTTTCCATCGAAAGCGATCAGTAAAGTATTAGATGGAACCAAGTCAGAAGAACCTAGATATTTCCAACTAGATATAGCCATCACACATGTAGACACATCTTCATCTATAACTTTTCATCCAATGGTTTTGGTTCCATGGACTACTTGAACATGGAAAGAGAGGTGATAAAGAAAGCATGGTTTGACATCTTATATGTCAACCTTGGATAATAATCCTAACTAATCTAGACTTCCAATATGAGCTAGAAGTGCATTCTTTGTGAGATTATATTTATTTTGATTACGCTCTCCCTTCTTCCCTTTATTCTTCTTCCCTTTAGGTTTTTGAGTACCCTTTTGATTAGATTGTGCATTATATACATTTGCAGTTTGAGGGGAGGGTGTGGTTGGATAAGCTTTTTCTACCATATACTGCTTCACAGATAACTCATGTATTTGTTTGGATAGAGATTCTACAGTAGGTGCTTCGACTGAACCTACTATGCTATCCACATGTGGTCCATGTTTTGGTTTCACAAAGTCAGTATTTCATCTAGGTGCATCCTGTAGGATTTCGTAAAGAATCCCAAACTGATAATAAATCAAGTCAAGTTGTTGGGATCTTAATATGGATTATTTCTCAGTGGTTACTCCTAAAGTAGAAATGTCCTTTGAAATATAAGGTAGTAGTGGTTTCAAAAACCATTCTAGAAAGAATTCAAGAGGAATATTAGCTTTGATCAACCTCTCTCATCTTTTCCACTACTGGATATGGTCAAAGATGTTTGTGGATTTGTTTTTCCTGAAAGCTAAAAAAAGGTATGTGTCAGCATCATACCGGACAAGAAGTTGGAAGTGGTTGAGGAACACTGTCTCCAAATCATGAAAACTATCATAAGTGGCAAGCGAAAGTTTAATGTACCATTTTTCTGACATGATAGTTAGGGTTCTTTAAAAGAGTCATAGCCTAATAGAAAATCACTTAATGAATTAGAGGAACACCATAAATGAAAGGTAGTGACATGGTCACCGTGATCTTCACTATTTTTTCATTCAAACTTTAGAATGTATGAAGTTAACTTGATTGGAACCAGTGGCCAAGTTGCATCATGATGCATAGGATCATTCATTAATTTCGAGAGGTTTGAAAAGTTTAAAGTAGCCAAAAAAGGAATATGGGGTCTAGCTAGGGTTTGAGTTTGAGGATTTTGGTAGGAAGAAGATATTGCACCAAAGCTCCTATGAGGTTGGTTGGGGTTTCCCCAAACCTCCAAATTTGAAGTAACAATACTTTAAAATGGGTTCCACCCAAAATTCAAAGGGTTTCTAACTTGGGGTGCATTGTAATAAGTTTGGTTATTTTCGACTAAAATAGGTGTAGTAGACAGGAGAGAGATATTACTTCCACCAAATAATGAAAATAAACCCCTCATCCCCCCAATACCTGCAATATATTGGTTCGATTTTTTATAATTTTAAAACCCACAATATGAACTAACATGATAGGATATTGGTCAACAAGTAAAGCCCCCGTGGTTTGTCTACCGTTTGAAAACTAAGTCCCATCAAGGGATTTTGGCTTCCAAAAGACACACCCAAGTAAGTAGGAAAAAATCCCACAAACAGTGAGGATGGAGGGTTATGCCCTCCATACCAAGGGTAACACTAAATGAAAGGGAAAAAACTACTAAGTTTGTTTTGAAAATTATAAAATAGAGGGGAGGATGTAAAAGGTACACAAGGTATACCAATGGAAACTGCATTAGACAATCCAATAGTGGTATTCATCGATACCGAAGGAGTAATTACTCTAGTAGCTGGTGAAATGGAGGATGTCGAAGTGAAATTAAAGGAAAATACTGATGCAAAATGTGTGTTAGACATCAGTACAGTCACATGAGGAGGATACAATTAACTATATAACATAGCTGATGTAGGGGTGTAAATGTCTCTTTATCCTTCCCCTATATTTTCCATAGCAAAATATAAAGGAATACCAATTATGGGTTGACTAAATGAAAGTATTTGCACAAGAAACAAATATTCTAAGTCAGTCACCGCTGGGTTAAAATTCCTTGGAAACTCTTCATCGTGTAGGTCTTCAAATTCTACTGAGAGAAGATCAGGTTCGGTGTGTCTAATATTCAGATTCCCCTGAAATTTCACTTATATTTGTTGATTCAAAAGAACCACTTGTGTTAACTCGTTGCCTTTGAGGTGGGGGTTGGGGATCCACTATAAGTGGTGGAAGGTTTTGCAACCTTGTTGACCTATAGAGATATTTATCCTCCACCACTAATTATTTCAATCAAACACACCTAAGGTCAATCTAAATAAGAATTAGTCCAAACAACACACGACTAGAAAAAATGCCTAAGTATCTAGAAAACAAAGTGAAGTACCTTCCAAAGGGAAGTCTAGGATGATGAGGGCCCAAAAATAACTAGTGAAGGATGAAGGAAAGTTACTTGGGGTCCATAATACAATCACTTTGAGGAAAGCATTTGAATCACCAACCACCTTTCCAAAGATATTCATGAGGCTTCCTCCCACATCTATCCTAGGTATAATGGAAATATCCTTCCACCATCATCTGTGTAAGATACATAATGGTCAAAATACTATGGATACCAAATTTACAAATAAGGTTTAATGGAATAGTCATTAGTCCAACTGATGTGCATGGATATGGTAGAAAATCCTGAAACTCAAACAACACATGCACCTTACGGTGCCAAAGGTGGTACTGAATTAATCCTAGAACGCACAACATATTTGGCATATGCTAAACTAAGTATTTGACGCATATCTCTGCAACTCAATATCACACGACCTCGTGCTTAACTGTTCTGTGAGAGGATATTTCCAGTTCACCTCTATGAAAGGTTGGATTTCCTATAAGAATAGTCACTGTATTAATTTAATAGTTTTGGGTAGTTTAAGGATGAGCCCTAACCCAAAACACTATCTTAAAATAGTATGTGTTGTCCCTAAAATATATTTTAGATTATGATCATTATTTTTATAGGATGTTAGTTACTCAAACGTAAGTGTTCATGAAACTATTGGAACATTTTGAGTCAACAAGAAAGTAAAAGGATATATGATGTAATATGCTTAAAAAAAATTTGACTTAATCTTTTCCTTTTTCAAAATAAATGAAACTAATTATGTGACTTTGTAAATAAATACTTTAATTTTTCTATGTTGAAACTTAGAAAACTATGCAAATGCACCTAAGTAATGAAACTATACTAGAATGCAAAAAATTTGGATTTGTTTTTATTTTCTTTTCAAAATGAAATAAGAACAAGATATTATGAAGAAGATGCAAATCATATGTTAAAGCTTGCATACATTAGACTCATGATTGATATCTTATAAAAACGAATGTCAAACAACTCAATAGGCTTGACAATAACAACTTAGGAAGACGATGATGTCCGTAAAAAACATTGTTCAACTTGGAAAAGAAGGGTTAGGTCAATCAACCAGTGAAAAGATATAGACTTGATCTAGGAATCAACATGAGCTCAGACATAGTGACTTGAAACACATTCAATTCGAGCATAGGCCAAGTAGTATGATTGTAACCAAGTCCTTTTCACAAGAATTCACTCCGAAATGACTAAAAAAACTTTCAATTCATCTAGACATAGACCAAAGTATTGGAAATAGACCAACAAAGCACTTGGAATACTTTTGAAATATTCAAAATTTGAAAGACAAATTGGAAAAAACAGACCCTAGATTTCCAATTCAAGAAACAGGAAAACATGTGTCTGTTCAGGAAGAAACACATGTGTGACACATGGCTGTACAAATAGAATTCCATGTTCTCTTAGAAAACAAACAGGTGTAGGTAGTCTACACTCGGGTTTTTCCTCAATTTTTTTAGAAAAGGAAAATACAAACTCAAATAGACTAAGAAGTTGAGTTGGAATCAGATAGATATCGTTTCTGCAAATTTAAAGATAGGACCAAAATCTATCAAACTATAAGAAAAGAACTATAAGAAAACCCCAAAGTAATGGTAATTCCCCTGTATGGTCACCATTTCTATTGTTAGGGAATAAGTAATCCTATAACTAGGGTATGAGGTAACCAACATACTAGGTTTACAACCAGACTATAACAAGATGTATTTGAATATATATCAAACTTATATATTATAAAAGAGTGAAACATAGTTCTATGGATAGAAGAAACATACATTATTTTGAAGGTTGATCCTAGCCTCAACTGCTTCAAAATCAACCCATCGATCTACTGCTCCAATACCTACAAAAGGAAAACTACCCTTCTCAAAGCACTTCCAGATATTATAAAATAGAGATATGATCAAAGAACGTGATTGAAACTTTATGTAAAATCACAATAATGAAAATAACTTAGTGATAAATAAAAAACCCAAATTAAATATTTGGAACAAAATACGTTTGTTTATTCATAAAAGTTTGAAACAAGTACATTCACCTCAGCCTAATATCATATACTTCAAACCTGGTTCTGAGTCCTCTTGCTCCTCTTCTCTAAGGGAAATCCTCCAGCATAACTCTATCTCTGGAATGGTCCTCCTATTTCTCTAGAAGCTCTCATATTTTTATGGTCAGTTGGGAGGAGAGGTGATGAGGCTAAGGAATTTAGGGAAGGTGGGGTGGTTTCCATATAAACCCCAACCACCTCATAATTTGTTTTTTTTTTAATGAGTTTTTAAGAGACACACGAGTGTAAAAGGAGAAAACTTCATGCAACACGTGAGTTTCCTTGAGGAAACCTATGTGTGCAGTGTTTTAAGATAAAACACAGGTTTAATATGGATAACTCACATGTAACACGCAAGTTGTGAAACTCACAATTGTGTGTATTTCCTAAACTCATAGCTCAAAAGTATCAACACTGGAGTAATCATCAAGTAATCGAGACCAAATCCTTCTACAACTATAAGGATATTCAATCCAACTTGTCGTTTTGTGTGATGAAACGCTTAGTATTATCACTCAGATGAAGAAGTGTTGTTTTGAGGTATAACACATTTCCACCATCATCACATGAAAAATAAACAATATAATTAGAACCTTCTTAATAACAATAAAAAAACAGATCTATATCTATGAATGATGCAATCAAACATGTAGATATCACTCTCCATTACCATCACCATAATTATCTTCCTCAGTTGGAATGATAACACTATTATTCTCATAAATATGTTTAGATCTAGATTCATGTATTAATATGAACCAACAATCTCTATCCAACACATCTAGGTGAAAGAAAACTTGGTTGCAGTGTTTTAGGAAAACATAAGGCTCCTTACTTTAATCCAACATCTTTCTAGAGTTGATACATATAAAACCACTACCAAGATATTCCTTTACATTATTCATGTCGAATGTGTCCCAACCCCTACACATAAAAATACCACATTGGAAAGATGAGAAGTCCATTTGAATGGTGTCCTGTATATTTTTGACATAACCCAACATCCCTCCTATCAGGTTTTGATCTTGGTGGCTAGAACGACTAGATTGGTCGAACTCAACTTCAACTTCACAATCTTATGTAAGACGTCCATCACCAACATCCTTAGTGTGAAAACGATTCCCATAATCCCATATATATGGGAAGGAATGCACCTATAAAAGAAGTTTCCAAATGATGGTGTCATATGTCTAATAGCCGAATCATAAATTTATTAAACATAGATGTTATAGTTCAAATTCATATTATAAAGTTAGAAATGTATAGAAAGATATTAATACTCAGTTTTTGCACCTGATCCCAATGTTTAGCACATCCTCCTCTTTAGGCGGGTAACAATTGGATGAACCATATTTGTTTCTGACTTGGTTTACAAACCAACTATTGGGACAAATCATTGGCATTTTTTCTTTTAAATGATTTGGAAAAGGCATGCTTCTACCATGCAACCACCTGAATTTGTTTATGTCAATGTCGCATTTCTTCCTCTTCTCTTCATACAATACAACCCACGTCTATGTTGACTCTGCGTTGTAAAGAATTAATTTATTGATTGCATCAATTTCTGAATTCATTGTTGTATTCATCAAAACAAAATCACATTCAATATGTATGGGATCAAATATAGATTTTCAATTTTGTTGTGAATAGTTACTATGTGAAAATGTGAATATTGAAAGATAGGTGACTTACTCTTTATCATGCGCCTTTTTCGATTTTTTTCCAACACCTCCCCTTCCCTTTTTTCATCATCACGTTCATCATCCCAAATCACTACATCTAGTGTGTGGTCAATTTGCTTGATGTACTCACTGGAATAATAGAATGACTCATATACTATGTACCCCTCTACCTTAGATGTTAGAATTTTAATGGTTATATAATATCTAAAAGACATGTAGCACCATAACATCATAACCATAATCAAAGGATCACTGAAAGAAAAACAAGTGCAGCAACATAAGAGAACACAAATATTTTCCTCAAGGAAATCACAAGGGAGAAAACCTCACAAAACTTCCTCAGTATAGAATTCGACCAAGTACATTTTAAAACCCCATAAAAAAGAATAGTTGCTCATATTCTACAATAGAATATTTTGTTGAAATATTGTAACTTCGAAGAATGTTATATATGTATCTTTTATGGTCCCCGATGGTCCTACTAGGAGAACCACTTGTATTATCTTGTACCCCGATGCTTCTAATTGGAAGAACTAATAAGATTCATGAGGTTTTCCCCTCTATTTGTAAAGGTGGGTCATTAGCACCCTAGTGTGCTTACTTGAGCCTACATGTGTAACTCGAGCCTACATGATTAACTCGAGCCTACATGTCGGATGAGTTAATTCAAGTGAACGGATGAATATAAATAGAGGT
>LPNX010157040.1:117808-134958 GCA_001517045.1 Pseudotsuga menziesii
AGGACATATATCCAGAAGTGATCCGGATACCTCGATCTCCAAGAAAGAAGAGGGATTGTTTAATCCTGGGACATATGTCCACAAGTGATCCAGTGACCTCGGTCATCGAGAATGTAGCAAGATTGTATCATCCTTGAACTTCGGTTCAGAACAGATCCGGTGAACTTCGGTCATCGAGAAGGTGGCAGGATTGTATCATCCTTGGAATTCGGTTCAGAACGGATCTGGTGAACTTCGGTCATCGAGAAGGTGGCAGGATTGTATCATCCTTGGACTTCAGTTTAGAATGGATCTCGTGAACCTCGGTCATCGCGAAGGTGGTAGGATTGTATCATCCTTGAAATTTGGTTCAGAACGGATCCAGTGAACTTTGATCATCGAGAAGGTAATAGGATTGTATCATCCTTGAACCTCGGTTCAGAATAGATCCGGTGACTTCAGTACTTGATAACGTGTGTTGATCCCGTAATTCCAATAGGAAGGATTGTTTGAGTTCCACAACTGTGTTGATCCCGTAATTCTGAAAGGAAGGATCGTTAGTAACTCCGTAAAGACCTAAATCCTATAATTCCGAAAGGAAGGATCATTGAATTGACCCCATAATTCCAATAGGAAGGATTGTCTGAGTTCCATAGATGTGTTGATCCCATAATTCCAATAGGAAGGATTGTTTGAGTTCCACATATGTGTTGATCCCATAATTCCAATAGGAAGGATTGTCTGAGTTCCACAAATGTGTTGATCCCGTAATTCCGAAAGGAAGGATCGTTAGCAACTCTGTAAAGACCTAAATCCCATAATTCCGAAAGGAAGGATCGTTAGTAGCTCCGTAAAGACTTGATCCCGTAATTCCGAAAGGAAGGATCGTCTGAGCTCCACAAATGTGTTGATCCCATAATTCTGAAAGGAAGGATCGTTAGTAACTCTGTAAAGACCTAAATCTCGTAATTCCAACAGGAAGGATCGTCTGAGTACCACAGACATGTTGATCCCGTAATTCCAAAAGGAAGGATCATGTTGATGTTTTGATGACGATGATGTTGATGTTTTAATGATAATGATTTTATGATGATGATGATGTACTGATCGAAAGATCAGAGTATGATGATGATGATATTTTGATGTTTTGATGATGTTGAATGTTTTGATCATAATGATGTTTTGATGATGTTGAATGTTTTGATCATAATGATGTTTTGATGATGTTGATGTTTTCATGATGATGATTTTTTTATGATGATGATGATGTACTGATCGAACGATCAAGAGTATGATGATGATGATGTACTGATTGAAAGATCATAGTGTGATGATGATGATGATCAGTATGTGATCATGATGACATACTGATCAAAATATCAGAATATGATGATGATGATTCTATTCGAGAGTTGAATTATGATGATGGTGCTGATCACAATGTTACTAATCAGAATGTGATGATGTTGTTGATCGAAAGGTCAAAATGCTGAAGATGTCTTTGCTGATCGAAAGATCAAAGTACTGAAGATATTACTGATCAAAATGATGAAGATATTGGTGATGATCGAAAGGTAAAAGTGCTCAAGATGTTCCTACTGATCAAAAGGTCAAAGTGTTGAAGATGTTGCTGAAAATGTTGTTGATCGAAAGGTCAAAGTGCCGAATATGTTGCTGAACGAAAGGTCAAAGTGCTGAATATGTTGCTGCTGATGAACAATTGGATGAACCATATTTTTTTCTGAATTGGTTTACAAACCAACTATTGGGACAAATCATTGGCATATTTTCTTTTAAATGATTTGGAAAAGGCATGCTTCTACCATGCAACCACTTGAATTTGTTTATGTCAATGTCGCATTTCTTCCTCTTCTCTTCATACAATGCAATCCACATCTATGTTGACTCCGCGTTGTAAAGAATTAATTTATTGATTGCATCAATTTCTGAATTCATTGTTGTATTCATCAAAACAAAATCACATTCAATGTGTATGGGATCAAATATAGATTTTCAATTTTGTTGTAAATAGTTACTATGTGGAAATGTGGAGATTGAAAGATAGGTGACTTACTCTTTATCATGTGCCTTTTTCGATTTGTTTCCAGTACCTCCCCTTCCTTTTTTTCATCATCACATTCATCATCCCAAATCACTACTTCTAGTGTGTGGTCAATTTGCTTGATGTACTCACTGGAATAATAAAATGACTCATATACTATGTACCCCTCTACCTTAGATGTTAGAATTTTAATGGTTATATAATATCTAAAATACATTTAGCATCATAACATCATAACCATAATCAAAGGATCACTGAAAGAAAGACAAGTACAGCAACACAAGAGAACACAAATATTTTCCTCGGCGAAATCACAAGGGAGAAAACCTCGCAAAACTTCCTCAGTATAGAATTCGACCAAGTACATTTTAAAACCCCATAAAAAAGAATAGTTGCTCATATTCTACAATAGAATATTTTGTTGAAATATTGTAACTTCGAAGAATGTTCTATATGTATCTTTTGTGGTCCCCGATGGTCCTACCAAGAGAACTACTTGTATTATCTTGTACCCCAATGCTTCTAATTGGAAGAACTAATAAGAGTCATGAGGTTTTCCCCTCTATTTGTAAAGGTGGGTCATTAGCACCCTAGTGTGGTTACTTGATCCTACATGTGTAACTCGAGCCTACATGTTGGATGAGTTAATTCAAGTGAACAGATGAATATAAATAGAGGTGTGGTGCTCCTCATTTGAGACAGCACACACTCTCACTTGTGTAGTGCACTAGTGAAGGAGAGAAGTAGCTAGAGAAGGAGGAGGATCAGGCTTTGATCTCCTTGTTGGTTTTACCTTTTATCTTTTTTGGGCATCTATATTGAGGAAGATTTTGTTGGGTTTTTCCCTTTATGGTTTTCCCAGGATAAATCTTAGGGTTCCTTTTGTATGGTTGTGCTTGTCTATCTTTCAGTGATCCTATTTATATGCTTTTGCTATGAAAATGAAATGAAATACTAATGATCTAGCTTAGCATATGAAAATTTAACATATCTCTCTCTCTCTCTCTCTCTCTCTCTCTCTCTCTCTCTCTCTCTCTCTTCAACGCAATACTTGAGTTTAATATGTGTGAGAATGAGAGAGGAGGCTTAACTATTTACACTCATTAGGTGAGTGCCTCAAATAACTAACTAGGTCGCAAGGTTCCCTAATTAGGGATGACCTAAATTGGGAGACTCAAAATACATTTTATATATTACTTTTGCGGGTACTATTTCCTTGACTTACAATGGAGGGTTTACCTCATGACTTTCACTTGACCAATTACATCAAGGACATCTTCGAATGGAGGAATAACATCTCTGAAGGAGAATAAAACAAAATCACAATAGAATATCTTCTAAAGTTACAATACTTTGACACTCCCTCTCAACTAGGAAGGTATTCTACATCAACAACAACCACCATCACAACTGTACAACTGACTGGTGAATCTCTATACGTCATAAGAAGTTTTGGAACAACATCATGCATTTTCATCATCAATATCAGTATGAAAATACTAGATTATCTTCTACAACCTCGGTATGTAAATACTAAATCATCTATGAGTACTGGATCAGCTTCTGTAAAATCAGTATGTAAGTACTGAATCATCTATGAGTACTGGATCATATTCTGGATATTGTATCATCTTCTACAATATCAGTATGTGGATACTAAATCATCTTTTGCAATATTAGTATGTGGATATAAAATTGTCTTCTATGATATCAGTATGTTGATACTGAATCATCTTTTGCCACATCAGTATGTGAATATTGAATCATCTTCTGAATACTAAAACTTCTTCTGTAACATCAGTATGTGAATATTGAATCACCTTCTGCCATATCAATATGTGAATATTGAATCATCTTCTGAACCTTCTTTTGTAACATTAGTATGTGAATACCGAATCTTCTTCTACCACATGAGTATGTGAATATCGAATCTTCTTCTTCAACATTAGTATGCAAATACTGAATCATCTTCTAAACGTTCTTTTGTAATATCAGTATGTGAATACTGAATCTGCTTCTTCCACATTAGTATGAAAATACTGAATATTCTTCTTCAACATCAGTATGTGAATACTAAAACATCATCTACAACATCAGTATGTAAATATTGACACATCATCGTCTGCATCATCGATATGTAAATAATGAAACATCATTATCTCTATCATCACTATGTGAATACTAAAACATCATCCGCAACATCAGTATGTAAGTACTGACACATCATCATATGCATCATAAGTATCTAAATAATGAAACATCATTATCTACATCATCAGTATGTAAATACTGAAACATCATCAATATGTAAATACTGAAACATCAACATATGCATCATCGGTATGTAAATACTGAAACATCAACATTTGCATTACCAATATGTAAATACCGAAACATCATCATCTGCATCGCCAGTATGCGAATAGTGGAACACCAACAACATCATTATCATTTTAGTTATAAATAAAAATCATCAATAAATGCTATATCATCATCTGCATTGTTAGCATAGAGGTGCTGGAACATCATCATCATCATCAACATAAAAATGTCGCAACATCATCATAATCATCAACAAAAATTGTTGTGACTTCAACCACACTAACATTATCATCACCGGGTGCTGGGACCACAACCATATCAACATCATCAACACAAGGTGTTGGGACCATAAACACATCATCAACGTCAATATACAAATGCTGAAGAAACATAATCATCAACATCAATATAGAAATACTTAAATTACCTCACCATCATCAATATAGAAATATTTAAACTATCTTATCAACATCCGGATAGAAATACTAAAACTAGTTCATCATCACCAGTATAGAAATACTAAAACTGTCTTATCAACATCAGTATATAAATACTGAACCTACCATATCAACTTTAGTATGAAAATACCAAACTTGCCACATTACTATAGGAATATTGAAACTATCTCATTAATCATCTCCACAAGCAACAATCATCAGTGTAACAACACTGAAACTATATCAACAATCAACAATCACCAATCATAAGTGTAACAACATTGAAACTATATCAACAATCATTAGTATAGTAATACTGAATATTTCATCTCAACTATCATTAATATAGAAATACTGAAGCACACATCTCAATAATCATCAATATAAAAATACATAAGCAAACTATTATCAGATAAATCTACTCAAATGAAATCAATCCAGATCTCCCTGGTCCAAGGGGATCTAAAACAAATCAAGTACATAATACATCCTACTTTCCTATATCAAATAGAAATGCAAGTTAATAGATACATCACTTACTCGAGATATGCAACTCCTCTTATCTCTTTGTTGATCCAAGCTCTAGAGCCTTCAGATCTTTAGCTGCAAAACCCTGTAGATCATGTGGAAACAAGAAAATAGTACATGTGTATCTAAACATGAATTGATCTAAGCTATCAGTTAAGGAATAAATCTCTAAACATTATTAACATAATAACATTTATGGAAAGAGATTTGTATTAAAGTAATCAAGGAGATACATAGAATTACATAAAGAAGGAATGTCACAACCTAGCCTTAACGCTGCAACCTTCCATCCAACAATCCAAGCCAAACCTTCAAAGGATGACAAGGATCACCTAGAAATTCCACCAGCATAAAAGTACCATAGTCATTCTCCCCTTTACAATGTAGAGAGGGTTTAATTTATAAGGATAAATGGATAGAGTAGGTTGAGGATTAGAAGGAGGGGTCTAATGGATCTTCCCCATATGTTAGGAACCGTATTCCACCTCACCTAGATGATAGGGATAGAACTCCACCTCATCCACATCTGAGAAGGGTCTCGAAGCTTCATTTTTTTCCCTTAAAACACCATTGACGCAATTTGCAGGAAGGAAAACAACACCGTCGACGCTTCTAGCATGAAAGGAAAGAGCGTTGACGCACCTTTCTTTAGGATAAAGAGAACCTTTGGCGCTTTTAGCATGAAGGGAAAGAGTGCTAGAATTCCTAAAGAGGGAAAAAAGGGGTAGAAACAAACTCAATATCGATCAACCTTAGCATAGATAACTTTAGGGATTAGGCATGAGGTTGACACATGGATCAACAAGAAAAGATTTTGGTGTAACAAAATGACCCTGAAACCATGAATTTAAAGGAATGTGATAGGTGAATGCTTTGTAAAATCAAGAAATTGAAGGCAAGGATGTTGGCTAGAAGTTACTGTAGTACTGCTGCCTCAAATCTCAAATGACTCATAACATGGTTGCCAACCAATACAATGCAAATCTAGGGAAGTAGAGACCGATTGAACACAATCATGGCTACTAGACACAAGATTTAATCCATGATGAGATGATAACACAATCACAACCAATACAAAGTGGATCTGTTTAATATGACTCAAACAAATGCCATCAAAACATGGGAAAAATATCAGATGACCCAGGGTCTTCAAGCCGAACCCGCAACGATACAAATCTAACCATGTGATTACAATGTATTAATGTCAAACATGGTAGAGATCACTTGATTACCAGCCATTAATGTAAATTGTTAACAAGTACGAGGGAAATCACCATTGATGTCAATGATTCCCAAGGTATTTTAGTACATACCATCGAATGTGAATAAAATGCTTGCAGTTGAACACTCAATGAGATATTTCAATCAAGATTTAATGATGTAAAATCATGTTGAAAGTGAGGTAACTTTCCATTAATACATTCAGTATCAAGGTACTTGTCTTGGTTTCAAAGTCTAATCCCTGGATAAGATGTTAAGGTCGATAGGAATAGACTTTTCTAAGGAGGGCCATGATGAATACCCCATCATTGACATGAAACATGATCAAAGATGTTTTAGAGTAAACTGGACAACATAGTGATGTAAGATACTGACTCAGAGATGAACAACATGATAGAAGGTAAACTGGCTACAGATAGTGAACAGATGACCGAATTTCTCTTGAGCATGGGCATGGAATGAATTGGAAGTATTGACATGATAATGATACTAATCCCCCAATGCAAGTGACAATGGGAGTATTCTTGGACAACTCAAACAAGGTAAGAAGACCCATGGAATCAGCAGGACTCGAAGACAAACTGACTACCAAAGTACTAAAATGCATATGAAAATGAGTGCCATGTTCAAGACTAACTATGTATCGCCATAACAAAATAAAAAATATTTCCTTAATTTCCCCATCATGAAGGATGAGTGCCTCTTTTCATTTTTACGAGTTCAAAGAGGGTAACAAACAATCGTTATAGCTCATCAAACGATGATTCCATTCTCATATGTTTTATGAACTTGAGAAAGGAGGGGTTCATTCCCAGAAAATGGTCCATCATCGTTTTATTTTATGAGTCCGATGAAAGAAAACTCATTCATCGTTTCATGTTTAGAGAGTCTGAAATAACTTAGAAGACTCCAGAGTGGAATTTTTCATAAATTTAGTCCCCAAGGCCCAAAAAAGTATAGAATAATTCCTAGGAGAACTCTTCCAGTCATGACTTGCTGGAGTATACCTTTTTCATAAATAGTGCCCCATGGTCCGAAAAAGGGGTAAAATATCACCATGGAGATGACTATTCATGTCCTTTTACAAGCATGAAGAAGAAAAGTTGACTCGACAATCTTTTCACATTTTAAGAGTCTGAAAAGAGCTTAAAGAGGACTCTATTACGGTTATTTTTTCATAATCCAATTTTAACGAGTCTGAAAATAGTAAAAGTACACTCAACACATCTTCACTGAGTTTTTAATGAGCATGCCGAAGGTATAAAAGGCGCTGAGAACCTTTTCCATGTTTGAATCCAAAGAATGAAAAAGAGAAAAGTAAGCTCAACCCACTTTCATGTTTTAACCAGAGAACAAAAAATAAAAAGTAAGCTCAACACCATCTTACTTTTTTAAGAAGCTCGAAGATTAGTTGAAAGAATGCTCAGGATATCTACTTCATTTTTTAACAAGATGAACACATAATAAGAACTATGCTCAAAGGGTTGTTTCATGGTTTAACGAGATTGAAACTAAAAGAAAGTGTGCTCAAAAGGTCATTTCATGGTTTAACGAGATCAAAAATAAAATAAAGTATGCTCAAAATGACTCCCAATGATGGGTGATTTCCCAACAAGATGTCTAGCAGTTGGTACATTCCCCTAGTATAAATGTCAAGTAGCTAAACACCAATATAAAGAGGTGGTGGGGTACATGCCCCCCCAAGATTCATTTTTTATGCTTTACAAGTAGATTGTAACACCCCGGTTTTGACCCCGTTTGCATTAAAGGTACATGATGTATATATTGTAATTAATCGTGGTGAGGATCTAAAGGAAAAATCCCCACCATCGATTCGGTTGTGTATGTTTCGGCAATAGGGATAGTTTCCAATGGTATATCGTGTTATCTGGAACATTATAGCTTGGCATCATGTAAATATGCACATCAATTAAACTAAACCTACAGCCAGCTACGATGATGCAATGTTAAAATGAAAAGGGCATGACTCCTAAGGTTAAGGGGGGTGGGGGTTGTCTAAGCCATGGGAGCCATAGGGAGTTTTTCATGTGTCAGCCACCCATTTAAACTTCTGGTGTTTGTTAGTTGGGGGCAGTTATTGCTGAGTAGTGGTGGGTGTGGCAGGACTGTCAGTCCTTGCCCACATGCCCACTCCACCAGTAGACTCTCCTCTTCATGTCGCGTGGGGCAGAGGAAACATTCACTCCACTCTCCCATGATTCCACCCTATGAAGGATTTGGTCCTACTCATTCTCACACAGAGGGACGGTTCGGCTTCTTCATGTGCACCGTTTGGGGGGATTCTTCATTGACTGATCACAAAGGGTTGTTCTCTCTCCTTCTCGTGCACAAGAATTATTCGTTGGTTTTTCCCACATAGGGAGCAGGAGGAATCGTGGCTGTTGTCACGTCCCCATGCCTCCGACCGGCAAAGAGGACGCGACCTACTTGCTATAACAGACCGGGCTAACCGCCCATGAACATGTACAGGCTTAAAATACAATGCTGAAATGCTAAAACAGAATGCTGAGAAAGAATGCATGACAGTATAACATGCACAATTTAATTGTTCATCATACACAGCTTAATTAATTCATCTTGCATAGATGCAATTGTATATTATGCATAGCTATGATTATCTATCTTACACAGCGGAATCAATGTGCATTCAACAAGCAGAAATTCAACATGTTCATTTCATTTTTAATTAACAGTAAATGTGGAATTGTAGAGGTAAAATACACAAGATCACTTATCTTATGAAAGCTTTGCTCCGCAACCAGCTACGTCGCTGCAACGTTCCACCCAACCATAGGCCAGCGTGCTCCTTAATCTCTTAGCAGCGCTGCCACCCCCGAGCTGGGCATGATTCTCCAAGGAATAAGGGAACTAGCAGGCTTACACATAGCCAAGGATGTCCAAAACACACAGCCAAGCCAACTCAGTTGGGTTTATCAGTCCATTAAGGAGCTGATGGAGGCAATTTGGTAAGCTGGTGAGCTCATTACAGAGCCAAGAACACCTACACCAAAACTAGCCTGACCTCTAAGACACCCATCCACACCCAACACAAGGAATCAGTCCCTTCTCTGCTACACAGTCCCTCAGGCCCTGCATTCCCTTCCAGTGCTATTCAGGGTGATGGAGAAGAAGGCCAGCCCTCTAGCTCTGCCTGTGTGGTTTCTAGCACCAGGTTTATCAAGCAACTAAGCCAACACCCTTGCTCCCAATACAGTCCGAAGACCAACAATTGCACTCCGGCAATTAATTCATCTCTCACAGCTTAAACAGGGAAAAACGAATTACACAGCCCCACACATAACAGCAAAAACGACTCACACATGAGGAAACACACATAGTCCTGAAGATTATCATTGAACACAACTCACAGCAGGGGGAAAACACCCCAAACAGCCAGTGCGTGAGACCCAAAAGTCAGTGGGACAGCCAAAAACGTGAATGGCTCTTCACAGCCATGGTAAAAAACACATGAAATCACAAAAACGTGAATGGAGAATGCACCAGCAGCTCCAAAACGTGAGGAAGGCAACCCAAGCCCTGGCATTACAAAAACGACCTCCAATCCATGGGAAAAATGAAGCTAACAGTCAAAACGTAAAATCCAAATACACAGGAAAAACTCCAGCTGCTCCCAAAACGTGAGAAAACTGAAAAACGTGAATGCATAGTAAAATGGCATACGTTTTTGGGCATTTTCCTTGCCAAGGAAGTCAGAACACGTTTTTCAAAAATGGGTCTCTGCCCAATTCGAATTTTGGTTGCCCATACTCTTCCCCTTCCATGCAATAACTAACTCACCCACATTCTGGCAGAAATAAATGATTGGGGAAAAAGACAAGAAAAGTAGTTGACAGTTTGATGGGTTTTCTCATAGACATTTGGCTTTTCCCCATTGGCCCAAGATTGACAAATTCCCAACCCCACATCCTTATCCTTGGGAAATCATGACCCATTCGATTTAGTTGCCGCGACCGTAGCTGGTTGTGCCAATTAATTAATTATGATGCATATTTACATGATGGCCAACATATTATATGCCGCATGCCCCGATAGACCTTCGGTGACAATTAAATCCAAAACATAGCATTATCGATCAATGGTGGGGCCTTGGCCTTTAGCTCCACACCATGATCATTACAATATATACATCATATACATCTAATGTAACGAGGTCAAAACCGGGACATTACAGCTGTCACTCAGGATTTTTGGGTGTAGGAGCCATTCACGCTCAGGGCTATGTGCCTGTGGGTTCCATACTAGTTTCGGTGGTACGTGTATGTACCCTTGCCAATTGTGGCCATGTATGTTGTCTATTGTGGTCTGTGTTTGTGTTTTCCTCTGTCAATGCTAGGAGTTTGTTCTCTCTCCCATTTGCAGACTGTGCAATGCTGCCATGGTTTCATTGTGCATTCAGGGCTGTTGTCTTCCCACTAGATTTTCTTCCACATTCATCAGTTAAGTTTTACCCAGTCTATGCTGGGAGTTCAGTTTTCTATCCATTGCAGACTGTGGATTGTTTACATCATTCATTGTGAGGTTGTGGTTGTTGATGTACCCTGGTTTTGGGTTGCTGTTGATTTTTTTTTGCCACGCTAGGGCCAAGAACAACCCTGAGTTGTCTTGTGGATCTGAACTGTGTTTCACCTGTTGGTTGGGATTGTCACCTGGTTGTCTTTACCTTCTTCACAGAGCTGTGAATGGGTTGTTTTGCTGCAGTATGCAGTGGTTGGTCTTCGAACTATTGTGAGTGGGATTAGAGGCTGGGTATGCATGACAAGACTGGTGTTGAGGCCACCATCTTGGAATTTATCCTTTCCTAGCTCCTTGATGACCTGGTAAAACCCTACTATGTGGGCTTGGCTGATTTGTGTACCTTGGCTATGTGTGAGCCTGTTTTGACCCCTATTCCTTGAGGAATCATGCCCAGCTCAGGGGTGGCAATGTTGCTGAGAGATTGATGAGCACGCTGGCCTATGGTTGGGTGGAACGTTGTAGCAATGTAGCTGGTTGCGGGGATAGTTCTTCATTGAAAGATAAGTAATCATGACTGTTTCATCTCTGCAATTATATATATTGTTTCATGAGAAATGATGAACATGTTGAATGCTGGAATGTATGTGTTTGCTTCCGCTGAATGTTGAGTAACTATGTATCCTTGTATGTTTTATGCATCTTAGCATGTGTTATGTTAATCTTTTTAATTTCAGCATTGATGTCTGTTCATGTTCTTGGGGCTATTTTCCCATATGCTTGGTGTTGGTAGCGTCCTCTTCACTGGTCGGAGGGTCGGGGACGTTACACAGATGAAATGAATATTCAAGTATTGAGTCTGGACACAATCGAAGAATCTGTTTCATTTTTTAATGAGCTTGACATGAAAAAGGAAATATGTTCAAGGTTGTTTTTTTTTATCAAGCTTGAAACCAATAAGAAACACTACTCAAGGTGGCATGTTTCATTTTTACACAAGCTTGAAACAAAAAAGAACTTTGCTTGTGGGGAGCTGTTTTATTTTTACACAAGCTTGAAACATAAATTAATTATGCTTGCAGGGACCTGTTTCATTTTTACGGAAGCTTGAAATAGAGAGTAACTATGCTTGAGGAAATCTATTTCAGTTTTTTAACGAGCTTGACACAGAAAAAGAACTATGCTCATAGAAATTTGTTTCATTTGTTAATGATCTTGACATAAAAAGGGAACTATGCTCACTAGTGTATGTTTCATTTTTAAACGAGCTTGACACAGAAAAAAGGAACTATGCTCATAGGCATACGTTTCATTTTTTAACGAGCTTGACACAGAAAGGGAACTATGCTCACTAGTGTCTATTTCATTTTTTAATGATCTTGACACAGAAAAGAGGAACTATGCTCATAGACAATTCTAAGCCAAAATGATGTCCATAGGTTGGTGGATTTCCCCCTTACATACAAATATAGAGACTTAACTCTGGTATGATGTCCAGAGGCTGGAGCCATGCCCCCCATTTTACCTATAATGGGAAGAAGATAACTATAAGGGGAAGGAACCACAAGAAAATGCGGGACATTCAGGGAAGTCTGATGACTAGGAGTCATACAATGATCTGGGTTGATGAAGGAAAGTTGATCAATGGTCAAAATCTTCCCATATTTGGGAATATACATCGCTCGAAAGACAGTGGACACTATGGATTTCATGGCGTAAACAAAATCATGCCCAAGGAGCATATTAAAATCTAAGGGACCTTGGACAACCATGACACCAATACAGGTAGTTTTTCCTTCCAAAGTAATAAGAAAATGAGGAAGGATCCCTAAAGGTGTAGTCGGTATTCGATTAAAAGCTAGTATATGATTGATGGCTGGAACAAGTTGTGGAGAACCTATGTATTTCCAATAAGTAGAAGATATAATGCTAACAGAATCCCCTTTGTCAATAATACTATGAAGTATCCTCTTAGTGGTAACTCGCACAAATATCTGGATGGGAACACTCGAATGAAGATGAGATTCTGTTAGATTACTCTAGTCAAAGGAAATAACCTCACTACTTGGAGAGGGTTTTGTTGAAAGAGACAAAAATTCCTCTTGCAGAGAACAATTGTAACTAACTACACAAACTTTAGCTGGATGGTTTTGACTCTCAATTAGAAGAGAGGGACAAGACGAAGACTGTGTCAAAGCGACTACTTCAGTCTTAACACTCTCTGATGAAAGAGTGGGATCGGGTGGAGATGACATTGAATCGACCACTTGAACTTCACTCTCTAAGGGGAGAGTGGGATCGACCAAGGTTGTAACTGGATCGACTACTTTGGCTTCACTCTTCAACGAAAGAGTGGGATCAACTAAGGATAGAATTGGATATACCACTTGATCAACCAATGGGATGTCAAGGGAAAAATTACAATAATCGATTGGAATCCATTGTTGAGGAATAGTAATATATTCCAACAACTTTGAAGCTTCATCCATGTGAGGACAATGGTAAGTACGACGCATATCCTTACATAGAAAGCAAGGATACCTGACTTTTACTTTACAACTCTTAACCATAGAGTCATTGGTTGATGGGGCATAAACAACATGATGGTTAGGGACTGATGACACATGATGTTTAGACCACACTTCTGACACAAGGGAAAGATCGAGACAGGGCTTGAGAAGGTTATCACCCTTGCAAAGTATACAAGGGAACTTAGCTTTACATAGGTCGGAAACAGGTATATCAATACTCCCATCATGATCATCAGTGGCTGGTGGGCTCCCAACATGATGATCAAAGGTTGGAGCTATGACCTTATGTAGTGTTCTTCTTCTTAGCCTTCCTTTTTGTCTTCTTCTTACCCTCCCATTTACTAACATTAGAGTTTTCAACAAGTGAAGAGGAAGAAAGGGAAGTCGATTCAATATTCGACGAAGAAGGAGAAGGATTATCATGAGGTTGATGCTCATGCATTCAAGGACTAGTATCTGACATAAAGGATGCATTTGGTATGAAAGGATTGGAGAATAACCATACAAGTAATCCTATATTCAATCCAGGATGGGTCAAAGTGGCCATGAAGGGAGGATCGACAAATCCACAAGGGGGAGAAACAAAATACATACCCTAAAAAGGGTTCTCTAGACTGGTGGTCTTGGGAAAGTATCTCATATATGAACTCTCTATGAATCTATGAAGTGCCACAAAAGTCAAAAACTACTCAAGTCTAAAAGCAACAAGAAAACTATGTGAATAAGAGTGGATCAAAGTCAGGATCCTCATGGGATTACCAAGGCTACACTACTCTCTATATACCGTAGGGTCCAACAGTGAAATGTGACAAGGAGGATTAAGACCATACCCTTTTCTGAACACCCAACTACCTAGATGACACATGTTTAGTAATATCCCCGAGTGCTATTCTCGGTGTATTGTGATTCCAAGATAGCCAAAAGGTTAATTTAGTTGGTCACAAGAATCCTAAGAGGGTCTCCCAATATACACTTGGTATGAGGGAACTCAAATCCATAATGGTGCTCTCTAATGCACAACCGTACAAAAGGGGCCCTCCGATATACAATTGAGTATGTGAAGTACTTTTTGATATACCTCAAGGGTACGTGCAAGGACGTTTGATAATCCGACGATGCGTGGAGGAACCACTCAGTCCCTAGAATGCAGTGCAAGCATAAGATGATAGCTTCCACACTTAATGACATCGGAAGACATCACTAACTTACACATAGTTACTAAATTATTTTAAACCTAAGCTAGCATTGATTTTATCTTGATCGGTTAAGTGTATGCATGAGGAGTAGACATGAAATGTAAAAAGAATGCAAATCCTAGCTACATGACAATGCACATTTCGCTTTCGATGAAAGCTACCCAAGGTAGGGAAAGATATTTTCTATTAAGGAAGACAGAAATCAGAGACCTAAGAAAACCAAGTTCTAGTCAAAGGAAAGTTTGAGGCTTTTAAATATCAACATCAAACACAATTCTAGAAAAGATCTATGAATTCATACATGAGCCTAGAAAAATGTTGGCTTGTTTTTTTTTTCCTTCTCTTTTGACTGATTTTCTCTTGAAACAAACATGAATTTGAACAATAAAGGAAGGAATAATTCTCTCCTAGATTGTAACAATTCTAACTTTCAACAATAATAGTACAAAAAGCACAAATGGAATCAAAGATGAAACAAATCTAAACAATGTATAAAACAAAGTAGGGAAGCACTTCAATTTTCCAAATGCATGTATCAAAATCAAATGTGATAATTAAACTCTTTTTATATCTACAAACAGAAAATGAGAACATATCTACAACACTCCATTTATTCAGAAATCAAAAGGAAGATGACAAGCACGCAAACAACTCCAAAACAATCAAGAATTGCTCCAAATGAACCAAAGTGCAACCAAAACTCAATGATTGAGGGGAGGAAGGGTTTGGAGATCAGATATGACTATCTAAACATATCTGAAGAGGTCTACAAATGTGATTATGAATGGTAAGCAAGAACTAATAGGTGGAGGATTGAAATTTCCTACCACAACCAAGTCATTCACTTGACTAGTAAAGCATCCCAAAATCAACAAAGGGTGATTCCATAAAGGCAAGTAACACTTTTTGGCCAAATTTGGCGATGAAAACCTGATTTTTTACTCATGTACTAGATATAAGCCCTCGAAACACATATATACCGTGTGAATTTCAACTTGCAGTAAAAAAACAAATTGTAGAATATTATGTTGGATTCCCAACAATATTTTTTTTTTAATATTCCGATGTCATTTAATGTGTGAAATTTTGCATTTAGTGAACTATGTGACCTTAAAAATTTGAATAAGTTAATAAGTTCCTCGTGTCCAACCCTAATAATTCAATATTACATTAATAATTCTAAAATATATATATGCGCATGATCTACACAAAATGCACTATGGTTTGCATATTTATTTATTAATTTATTTCACAATATACAATTATTTATTGTTTTTCAAAAGTGACCAGATATGATTTCAACATCATTTTATACACATGTGTGTCCATCCCAGCTTTTTTTCATTGTTTTGAAAATTTGGAAAACCAAAAATACCCTTTTGAAGAGGACACATCGATGTGTGGGATGTGCATTTTTAAGAAATTTTTGGATGTGTATATTTTACCCTTCGGATTTTTCTTTGAGCTACTTCGAAGTTGTTGTCTGGTTTTCTAAGTGTAAGTTTTAGAACTAACTAAAAACAAAAACCATATGAATTCCAAAACGCATGCATGATATCTCAATGAATAGAGGATTCGATGACAAATCTATCGGTATGAACTCCGCTCAGTTGTGTGCCATGAGTGGTAGGGTTTACACCCCTAGAAGACACACAGAAACATTGATTTTCTTGTAAGTGGGATAAATCTCTATTTTTCATGCCCTCAATTGAGGTATTAATCTCGATCAATGTTTTATTGGAAGCTCGACCGAGGGTTTAGTCAAACCCTCAATCGAGGGTTTGTTAAACCCTCGATCGAGCTTCTAAAAAAACGTCGATCGAGGTTTGTATTTTGTAAAAAAAATCATACAAAAATGTGCAGGAATGGACTTGGGCATTGATGGCATTAATGTGATTCCAACCAACCACCTAACCTCATTTCCCACCGGAATTCCTAAAGAAAATTCTATATAAACCTAATACATAAACATGTTACTAATTTTATCTTTCACAATTAACTATCCTATTTGAAACAATTGTGAATTGTGTTTAGATATTGTTGTAGGCATGAATTTGGATTGTTGATCTTGATCACAATGGGAAGAAAAAAGCGTTGAAGTAAAATATATTCTAGAAATGAAAGAAACACTGAAGAAATAAGAGAGAAAGATAGAGAAATAAGTGAGAGGAGAAGAAGTTACAAATCAACCTATAATTGGAGAATTAAATGGCATTTCTAACAATATTGGTATAGTTTATTTTTAAGTTATGCAATTTCATATTCATATATATAATTTCATTTTTCTTGTTATCTAGTTCATATAATTTCATATTCGTGTATTCATATAATTTCATATTGCATAATATATTCAATTTCATAGTGTTCTAGTTCATTATAT